>JAJQKJ010000857.1:0-101145 GCA_029574335.1 Rana kukunoris | reverse complement strand
AATAAATATTATAAACCTATCTAACATTAAAAGTACAAAGCCTAAACCTATGTATGTTGAGATGTATCAACTGGTGATAGCTGGCCAAAGCTGCACACTCGTGAAAAGTTGGATTATTATTCACTAACCTGCTGACAAAGAACGCACAAGACAATAACAGGGACAGACAAGGACCAACAAAATTAAATAAAAGACTGTCTGTTTGTCTGTCCCTGTTATTGTCTTGTACCTTTTAATGTTAGATACTGTTTATAATATTTATCTATATTTCTTTTTTTGATTATATAATAAAATTTACTATTTTCATACTCAGTTATTGTCCGTCACTACCTTGATAAACGCTAGGTCCATAGAAGCACACTTTCTTAGTGCTCTCTTGAGGACCCAAACCCCCTTTTTTATGCGCATGTTCTTTGGTTATATGGTGTGACCTCCACACAGGAGGAGTGACTATCTGAAAGATTTTTGCTTATGAGGTGGTGTTCCATGTCAGTTTAAGTTTTCTTAGGCACCCAAGTACAGTCAGTGACCTCATCATCTCCTCCCTCCTCATCACTGGAGCAAACTTGGCAGTATGCTGCAGCTGGGGAAACACGATTGCTAGTTTCTTTTTGTCCTTCTGTGGCACCACTTTCTCTAGGATCTTGTTACTCTTTTCCTCAGAAAAAAATACTCTTGCGCACAAGTGTGTTTAACCAGGTGGACTAAAGTTCTTAGTGGACAATGCATTGCTGCCCTCAAAAAAAAAAAAATAGAAAAAAGAGGGCGCACCAACCTTGTGCATTATACTTAGATATATATATATATTTTTAAAAAACATTAAAAACTACTCACAAACATGTGAAAGAAAACCGCAATATAAAATAGTCTTCAAATGATGGCAATTAGTGTAACGACAACAGTCTCCAGATGGTAATAGAGAAAAACTTTGAGGGCTACTGCCGGCTGATACATTTTGAAGGGATACCTTCTTCCTCAGAGCCCAGCAGTGTTATCTCCTTCAGCTTCTTATAGATAAGTGTGCATTCTTCCCTGAAGAACTGAACAAGACAGTCTGCGACCTGCGGTAATAAATTAAATGCAATTTAGATAGAGATGAATGGTAGCTCACCTAGTCCAGGGGCTCTGGCTCAGGTTGTCCCTCCCACATCCAGAAATAAACCACAAATGTACATAGAAGTGCCGACACCACTGGAAATTCAGTCTTCAATTTTATTGTTGTCGTATGACCATGATAAATAGAATGCTCAGACGCATTTCGGCACGTATATATATATATACATATATATATATATATATATATATTGTAGCAGAGTGTCCCAGAGAGAGCCTGGGAAAGTCCAGTTCGGGGTTTATACCTCTCCCAGGCTCCTCTCTTACACGTTCAGGGATCTCTGAGCCCTGATCCAGGTCAGGTGTTGGCCCTCTCCCCCAGGCCAATTTAAGCTCACCTGAGCTAACAGCCATTGCTCTGTCCTGGGAAACAGTGTGAATCTGTGAGAGCAAGGAGGCTGCTGAAAAAACTGGTGAGAAGTTTGTGTTTGAGCTAACAAGCGGTAGGCTTGTTTAGCTTAGTAGTTAGGACCTGCATAACGTGTAGTTAGAGCCGAGACACGGCTAGGTGTTTGTTTGGCTATTTTTGTTTTGTTTTCTGCACACTGTACAGCACCTGTAAATAGACTTTGTATAGCACCAATAAAACATCCCACTGTTGTTCACTGATACTATGGACTTTGGTATCTGTGCTGGCTCATCCCAGGGAGCTTTTGTACCCGCTACCTATCCCCAGCTTACATATGGTGGAGAATGCGGGCAGCAATAGTAAGTTACTATTTAAAAGGCCAGTACCTAAAGTGACAACATGGAGGAAATCCTCAAACAAATGGTGCTATTCAATGCTGCACAACAGCAAGCAAACGCTGCACAACAGCAAACTAATGCTGCTCTGCAGCAAGCCAACGCTATCGCACAGGAGCAATCGCAGAGGCAGATTAGTGCTGTACAGGAGCAATCGCAGAGGCTGTTTGAACGGCTTGCCACTGCTACAGAAGCGGATAGGAAAACCCTGACTAAGGTTGCAGAAACGCTAGCACAGTGGGCACCTGCGGAAATCAAGGATATTAGAGACAAGCCTTCAGCCATCCATGCGGCTCGCTTTCTGTCTAAAATGACTACGGATGATGATCCAGAGGCCTTCCTGCTAACATTTGAACGGACCGCTGAGAGGGAAGGTTGGCCTAAAACCAAGTGGGCAGGACTGATCGCCCCCTTACTTTCTGGTGAATCGCAGAAGGCCTACTATGATCTGGAGTCGGCAGAAGCGGGAGACTATGAAAAGGTCAAGCGGGAAATTCTGGCGCGACTCGGTGTCACCTTGGCCGTTCGAGCCCAACGGGTCCACAGCTGGTTCTTCCAAATTGAGAGGCCCCCAAGATCGCAGATGTTCGACCTAATCCACCTGGTGAGAAAATGGCTACAGCCGGAGTCCCTGTCTGCGCCACAAATAGTGGAGCGTGTGGTCATGGACCAATTCCTGAGGTCACTCCCAATTCCCCTGCAGAGGTGGGTGAGTCAAGGGGACCCCAAGTCGGCAGATAACTTGGTGGAACTCGTTGAAAGGTACTTTGCTGCAGAGAACCTGGTCACCACCCCAACAGCCGCACGGACTTTCCACCCCAATCCACGGTCTCCCCAGGCAACCGGTAAGACTGTTCCAGGGGAAGTGGGTGGTAAGCATGGCAAGGAAATAGGGGGGAGGATGTTTGGTGCCAGGACGGAAGTTTGGCGTCCCAAGCAAGGGAAACCACTGCCTGTCAGCAAACCAACTTGGGGAAACATCAGGTGTTTTCGTTGCCAAGAGCTGGGACATGTTGCAGCAAATTGTCCTTTGACTGATGAACCAATGCAGTGTGATCTGTCTATTAGAAGGCAGTCTATGTTTGCTGCTGTTTCATGCGCTGCAGTGCCAAATGTGGGGAAACACATGTATCACATGACTGTTAATGATAAGCCTATTACGGCCTTACTGGACTCTGGAAGTCTGGTTACTTTGGTTACAGCTGAGATAGTTAAAACTGTGAATTTTCATGAAAAAAAAGTTGCTGTGATCTGTGTACATGGGGATACCCGGGAGTATCCTATAGCCACAGTTCAGTTTAAAACTGGCTTAGGTACGGTGTCCCATGCGGTCGGACTTGTGCCCCACTTGGTGCATGAGGCCATCATTGGTAGGGACTTCCCTAAGTTTTGGGATCTGTGGGATCGTCCCGACCCGGTCACAGTACCTGACTCAGTCGCAGAGCCAGAGCTCCTGGCTACTTCCGATATTGTGGGTTCAGGGGACTCATCTCAGGGCTCTCCGAGTTTTCCTTTCTCGGTTATGGCAGGGGAGCTGGAGGAGCCTGAGGAAGTCCCCACAACCCAGGGACGATCCTACCCGGGGTGCAGTGGGTGCCCCGCACCCAGCGCTGTCATCTGAGAGGCGCCGAGCGAGCCGCCGAGATTTTTTTTTTTTAAATCTGAGCCGCAGAGCCATCCGACTATCCGAGAGCCGAGCGGGATGTGACGACGTGACGTCACACGGCCACCCCAGCATTCACAGCGCGCCGCCTCTGCGGCTGTAGATTGCCATCTTTAGACAGTGTGGCGGTGGCGGAGCGAGCGCCGAGCGGTCGGAGCGGAGCGGCGCAATGTATATTATTAGTGCCGTCTGATTCAGCTAGCTGATTGAGCGCCTCTGCCTCAGCCTGGCTGCCAGTGCCATCTCTGCCTGGTCTGACTGAGTGCCACTGCCATCGATCGATCTGCCAGTGCCTGCTGCTGTGTTTGTGCCTTTGAGTGCTGACTGCACCCTCCCTACCTGTCTGTGACTCTGTGTAAGGTAAGGTACTTAAAGTTATACTTTGTGCCATTAAATGCAACCACTGTGCCCATCCAAAACGCAGCCACTGTGCCCCAAATGCAGCCATTGCCCACTGTGCCTGTCCAAAAGCAGCCACTGTGCCCCAAACACAGCCACTGTGCCCCAAATGCAGCCAATGTGCCCATCCAAATGCAACCACTGTGCCTGTCAAAAGCAGCCAGTGTGCCCGTCAAAACACAGCCACTGTGCCCGTCAAAACACAGCCACTGTGCCCATCAAAATGCAGCTACTGTGCCCATCAAAATGCAGCTACTGTGCCCATTAAAACACAGCCACTGTGCCCGCCAAACACAGCCACTGTGCCCGTCCAAACGCAGCCACTGTGCCCGTCCAAACGCAGCCACTGTGCCCGTCAAAAGCAGCCACTGTGCCCGTCCAAATGCAGCCACTGTGCCCGTCAAAAGCAGCCACTGTGCCCATCAAAACACAGCCACTGTGCCCATCAAAACACAGCCACTGTGCCCATCAAAACACAGCCACTGTGCCCATCAAACTGCAGCCACTGTGCCCATCAAAATGCAGCCACTGTGCCCATCAAAATGCAGCCACTGTGCCCATCAAAATGCAGCTACTGTGCCCATCAAAATGCAGCTACTGTACCCATTAAAACACAGCCACTGTGCCCGCCAAACACAGCTACTGTCCCCGTCCAAACGCAGCCACTGTGCCCGTCAAAAGCAGCCATTGTGCCCGTCACTGTGCCCCAAAAGCAGCCACTGTGCCCGTCCAAATGCAGCCATTTGATTCTAGTTGCACTATTTTATTTACATGCACTTGACACAGAATTGTCAATAAATAAAACTTTTTCTTTTTGTGACTTGTCAAAGCGGTTGACTAAGTTATTGTAAAAGCAAATTGGTGGGGATGAAGTTGCGGGGTGAAGTTGTTGCCATAGAAACATGTGTAAAGGGGAGGAGTTAGTAAGATAACCACGCCCATGTGGGGGCGCCAGAAATATTTCTGCACCCAGGCGCCTGTGACCCTAGGATCGGCCCTGCCACAACCAGTAGAGCCGGACAGCCGTCTGCCGACTCGGAGCCTACGTTGGAGTTTACTGACCTCAATGTGCACAAGGAAAATTTTGGTACTGAGCAGAGAAAAGACCCTACCCTTGCCAGGGCCTGGGAAAATGTAATGGTGATTAATGATGTACCTGTCGAACCAGGGGATAGGCCCTGTTTTCCTTATTTCAGCAGCAATGATGATTTACTGTATCGTGTATGTAAAAAGAATGATGAAGTTATTGAACAGTTGGTGGTCCCTAAGCCTTATAGAAGGGTGGTGTTGGAACTTGCCCATGGGCACTTGCTAGGAGGCCATTTAGGGGTTGAGAAAACCACTGAAAGAGTGTTGCGCAGGTTTTACTGGCCTGGGATACAGAAAAATATTGAAAATTATTGTCAATCCTGTCCGGTGTGTCAGATGTCGGCCCCCAGCCCCACTTCCGAAGTCCTTAAGTGCCCTTGCCCATTATTGAAGTGCCCTTCGAGAGGATTGCCATGGACCTTGTGGGTCCGCTCCCCAAATCCGCCCGTGGTCATCAGCATATCCTCGTGATTATGGATTACGCTACCCGTTATCCTGAGGCCGTTCCCTTACGCGCAGCGTCTGCTAAAAATATTGCCAAAGAGCTGTTTATGGTGTTCAGTCGGGTTGGCATCCCTAAAGAAATCCTTACAGACCAGGGTACCCCATTTATGTCACGGAAAACTAGGGAGCTGTGCAAGTTATTTAAGGTGACGCAGTTGCGAACCTCTGTGTATCATCCGCAAACAGATGGCTTGGTGGAACGTTTTAATAAGACGTTAAAGGGCATGTTAAAAAAGGTTGTTGACAAAGATGGGAAAGACTGGGACTTCCTGATACCGTACCTGATGTTTGCTATCAGGGAGGATCCCCAGTCCTGTACAGGGTACTCTCCATTTGAGTTGCTTTACGGGAGACACCCTCGGGGACTCTTGGACATAGCCAAGGAAACTTGGGAGGGGGAACAGACACCTCACAAAAGCATAATTGAGCATATCGCTCAAATGCAGGACAGGATTGCAGCAGTAATACCAGTGGTGAAAGAACATTTACTACAGGCACAAGCAGCCCAACAGAGAATATACAACCGGGGGGCCCAACTCCGTGTTTTTCACCGGGTGACAGGGTCCTCGTATTAGTTCCCACTGTTGAGAGCAAGTTCCTGGCTAAGTGGCAGGGCCCCTTTGAAGTAATTGAAAGAGTTGGGGAAGTCAATTACAAGGTGTATCAACCAGGTAAAAGGAAGCCGGAACAGATTTACCACGTAAACCTGTTAAAGCCCTGGAAGGATAGACTGGCGGTAACTGCGAGGTCCCTCCCGGTAACACCTAAGGGTACTGAATCCCCTCTGATCCCTGAGGTCACGATTCCGGACACCCTGTCATTTTCCCAAAAACAGGAAGCTAGAGAGTTCCTGATAAGGAATAGAGAGAAATTTTCAGAGTTGCCTGGCACGAGTTCGGAGGTTCAGCATGATATTGTTACTGAACCTGGGGTCCGTGTCAAGCTCAAACCGTACCGAATTCCTGAAGCGAGGAGAAAGGACATCAGTGCTGAAGTTAAAAGAATGTTGGAGCTAGATGTCATTGAGGAATCCAATAGTGATTGGTCGAGCCCCATCGTGTTAGTCCCAAAACCGGATGGCACCTGGAGGTTCTGTAATGACTTCAGGAAGCTTAATGCAGTGACAAAGTTTGACACGTACCCAATGCCCAGAGTAGATGAACTTATAGACCGACTTGGCAAGGCTCGCTATCTGACTACTTTGGACTTGACAAAAGGTTATTGGCAGATACCCCTGACTGCTAGTGCCAAAGAGAAGACTGCATTTGTGACCCCGGAGGGTTCCTTTCAATATAAAAAGATGCCTTTTGGGTTGCAAAATGCCCCTGCGACATTTCAGAGGGCCATGGACAGGACCCTAAGACCTCACCGACAGTATGCTGCAGCCTATCTGGATGACATAGTGGTGCATAGCACTGACTGGGGCTCTCACTTGCCCCGTGTCCAAGCGGTCCTCGATTCCCTCTTCAAAGAAGGGTTTACGGCAAATCCCAAAAAATGTGCCATTGGTCTAGAGGAAGCCAAGTATTTGGGCTACACTATTGGCCGTGGTGTCATAAAGCCCCAGGTAAATAAAATAGAAGCCATCCAGGAGTGGCCACGTCCGGCAAACAAGAAGCAGGTCAGGGCCTTTCTTGGCATTGCGGGGTATTATAGAAGATTTATCCCAAATTTTGCAACTTTAGCTGCCCCACTGACAGACCTTACGAAAGGGAAAGACTCTGTAATGGTGAAATGGTCCCCAGTAGCGGAAGAATCTTTCCAAGCCCTGAAAAAAGCTCTTTGTGCACAGCCAGTGCTATACTCCCCCGATTTCGCCAAAGACTTTTTGGTACAGACAGATGCCTCTGATGTAGGTATCGGAGCAGTATTGTCACAGGTACACAATGGGGAAGAACACCCTGTGGTCTACCTAAGCAGAAAGCTCAAAGATCATGAGAAAAAGTATGCAGTCATTGAAAAGGAATGCTTAGCCATAAAGTGGGCCGTGGACGCGCTCAGGTACTACCTGTTAGGGCGCCAGTTTGAGCTAATAACTGACCATGCTCCCTTGAAATGGATGGCCCAAAAGAAGAAGACAAATAGGCGGGTGAACCGGTGGTTTTTGGCTCTACAGGATTATTCCTTACAGTAAAACACAGGCCAGGTGTTGAGATGGGAAATGTAGATGCCCTGTCCCGTGTTCACTCATCCTGTTGGGCTACAGGTGTTCCAACCGTGGGGTTGAAACAAGGGGGGAGGGTGTGTAGCAGAGCGTCCCAGAGAGAGCCTGGGAAAGTCCAGTTCGGGGTTTATACCTCTCCCAGGCTCCTCTCTTACACGTTTAGGGATCTCTGAGCCCTGATCCAGGTCAGGTGTTGGCCCTCTCCCCCAGGCCAATTTAAGCTCACCTGAGCTAACAGCCATTGCTCTGTCCTGGGAAACAGTGTGAATCTGTGAGAGCAAGGAGGCTGCTGAAAAAACTGGTGAGAAGTTTGTGTTTGAGCTAACAAGCGGTAGGCTTGTTTAGCTTAGTAGTTAGGACCTGCATAACGTGTAGTTAGAGCCGAGACACGGCTAGGTGTTTGTTTGGCTATTTTTGTTTTGTTTTCTGCACACTGTACAGCACCTGTAAATAGACCTTGTATAGCACCAATCAGGGCCGATCCGCCCTATAGGCTCACTATGCAAGCCGCTTAGGGCCCCCCAAAGTTGCGGAGGGCCCCCCAAATTACTAGAGGCCTCGCCTGGTGAGAAGAGTTATTTTTGGCACCTTACCCCACTTCTCAACTCGCTGGCTGCATTGGAGAAGAGGTAAGTCAGCACCCCCCACTTTAATGTAGGATGTCACCCCGCTTCTCAACTTTAATCTTTAAAGTGACATGTCACTGTCGGCAGCGCCCCCCCGCTTCTCAACTTTAATGTGACATGTCATTCTGCCTAGGGCCCCAGGGAGGTCAGGATCGGCACTGGCACCAATAAAACATCCCACTGTTGTTCACTGATACTATGGACTTTGGTATCTGTGCTGGCTCATCCCAGGGAGCATTTGTACCCGCTACCTATCCCCAGCTTACAATATATATATATAAATAAAAGCACAACAAGGTTCATCCCTGATAGCATTGGTATTTGATCACCTTTTTGATCACCTGTGGTTTTTATTTTTTGCGCTATAAACAAAAAAAAAAAAAACTGACAATTTAAAAAAAAATAACAATATTTTTTACTTTCTGCTATAATACATATCCAAAAAAATAATTAAAAAAATAATTATTTCATCAGTTTAGGCCAATATGTATTCTACAAATTTTTGGTAAAAAGATTGCAATAAGTTATAGCGTCTACAAAATATGGGATAGATGTATGGACTTTTATTTTTACTGATAAGGCGGCGATCTGTGAGTTTTGGAACTGCGACATTGTAGCAGACAAATCTCATCCCAAGTGACACTTTTTGGGGACCAATGACATTATTAGTGATCAGTGCTAAACAAAAATGCACCAATGTATAAATGATAATGTATAAATGACACTGGAAGGGAAGGGGTTAACACTAGGGGGCGATAAAGGGGTTAACTGTTCCCTGGGTGTGTTCTAACTGTGTGGGAGATGGGCTTACTGGGACAACACAGAGATTGCTGTTCCTGATCACTTGGAACAGCATATTAAAGTATTGTCCCCTGTCAGAACAGGGATCTGCCTTGTTTAACAGGGGGGCCCCAGATCCCCCCCGCCCTACATAGTACCCATACCCATTTTTTAAAAAGTTTCAAAAAGTAAGAAAAACAAGAGACCGTTTTTGACAAATTCTTTATTAAAAAAAAAAAAAAAAAAAGGTGTCCCTCAATGAAAAGCCACCATTAATCATGAGGACTGATTGACTCGGAAAAAAAAAATGCTTCCGCCTTCTGGGAGGCCAATCACAGCTGATCATTGCGTGAACCAGGAAGTGCTGGTAAACAGCTTTCCTTGGTTCGCGCTGACAGAGAGAGACGATCGGCAGCTCTCCCTGTCAGAGCCCCCAATGAGAGGTGCCCACCAGCTGCCAGACAGTGCCTACCACAGTGCCAATTAGTGCCCACCACAGTGCCAATCAGTGCCCATCAGTAACACCTGTCAGTACCTTATCAGTGCTGCCCATCGGTGCCATCTATTAGTGTTCATCAGTGCTGCCTATCAGTGCCCCCTATCAGTGCTGCCTATCAGTGCCCCCTATCAGTGCTGCCTATCAGTGCCCATCAGTGCTGTAAATCAATGACGTCTATCGGTACCCATCAGTGCTGCATATCAGTGCCCATCAATTCTACATATTTGTGCCTCCTTATCAGTGCAACCTCATCAATGCCCGTTAGTGAATGAGAATGTTTTTTTATAACAGAAACTAAGAAAAACTATTTTTTTTTAAAAATGTAAGTATTTTTTAGTTTGCTTAGCAAAAAATAAAAACTGCAGAGGTGATCAAATACCACCATAAGAAAGCTCTATTTGTGGGAAGAAAATTATAATAATGTAGTTTGGGTACAGTGTTGATAGACCACACAATTGTCATTCAAAGTGCGACAGCGCTAAAAGCTGAAAATTGTCCTGGGCAGGAAGGGGCGAAAGTGCACAGTATTGAAGTGGTTAATAAAGAATTTGTCAAAAACAGTTTTTCACTGAATTTTTTCATCAGATATTCCGACTGTGTGTATGCCCCATCGGACTTTTTCCATCGGAAATTCCGACTGGATTAGAAAGAGAACATGAACGTAAAAAGTCGTGCGACAGTCCGTTGTAAAGCTACATGTTTTTTCACCTTATTGCATTCTATGCATTAAGGTGAAAAAACATCAGAGCATTAGCGGCCCCACCCGAGCCCCCGTTTACTTACCCGACCCCCTTTGAAAGTCACTCGCCGTGAACGCGCTGGCTTCTCGCACGGCTTCTCGGCTCATTCATTGGTTGATTGAAAGCAGCGCAGCCATCGGCTCGCGCTGCTGTCAATCATATCCAATGACACCGGGGGGCAGGGCCGAGTGATACTGTGAGCAGCTATAGGCTTCGGCTGTATCACGGGAGCACGCCCGCAACAACTTACCACCAATGCGAGAGAGCTCGCAAGAAGGTGGACATTTTTGCAGGGGGGGGGAGCCGAGACAGCCGCCGAGGGTCCCTAGAAGACCAGGTTCGGGGCCACTCGGTGCAAAACGAGCTGCACATTGGAAATAAATATAACATATTTGTTATTTAAAAAAAAAAAAATCCTCTTTAGTGTTCCTTTAAGCAGTTAAAGACAAGAGCTTTAAAATCTTCTGTATCTCATTATATAAAAAAACAGTTGAACTACTAGAACTATTTTTTTTTCCTAACCGACAAGTTCCATTTTTAGACAGTTCTATGTGGGGCTATCACACCCTAGCTACCTGAAACACACAGCGTCAGTTAGCTGCTAAAACAACAGCTGAATACAGATCCCATTTGACTCTGAGTCCAGGTTTAGCTCACCATGTGTTTGGGTAGCTGTGATTTTAAAGACAACCTGCAGTGTTACAACATTACACAAGACTTCAGTCTCTCCACTTTACGTAATATTCTCAAGATCCGGATAGGTTTGAGTCTGAGATCATCTCCTACGACACACGTTACACCATTTGTGTATTATAAGTGCTTGGATTTGGTTCCTTATATTCACTTTGGATTATCCATGCACTTATGGACATTTTTTCATGTTGATATTTTGTGTTATTCGTTTATTTTTTGCGCTGCACTATTTATATATTTTTATAAGTGCTTGTAGCAGGTTTCCTATGGGTTAAAACGGTTTTAATGTATCATTTAGCGCCCATTCAGCTATGCTTTAAGCTGCAGTATGATATGTTGCCTGATGCTGTACTTCAAAATGAATTGCACTGGAATGCATTGTAGATCGTGCATTAGTGTGTTGCTTAAAAATAAAAAAAAATCCGCGCATAATGCCAACACAAAGGTGGAAAGCTGGCTTAGATCTGAAATCTAAAAGTAAACCTGTGGCCAGGCTATAGACTTTCTTAACACAAAGTAAAGCCTGGTACACACAATCAGATTTTCTGTGGACAAAGCGTAGGACTTTTGTCCGAAGGGCATTGGCCAGGAACTTGTCTTGCATACAAACGGCAAAGAATTGTCGGCCAACAAACACAAAACTATGTGGTTTTTCAGCTGTTAAGCGCCACCCTTTGGGCAACTTCTGCTAATGTGTTATGGTTAGCATTGCTTCTGAGCATGCGTGTTTGTACTTTGGATTTTTGTCCGAAGGACATCTGCACACATGCTCGGATAATCCAACAGCACACAACAAAAATTTGAAGCATGCTATCCCACACTTGTTGTCAGAAAATCTGACAACAATTGTCCGATGGTGCATACAAACGGTCAGATTTTTAGACAACAGCCTGTCATCACACAATTCCCATCAGAAAATCCAATCGTGTGTATGAGGCTCAACAGAGCTGTAAAACAAGACCTCACTGCCCTATGTAGCTGCATCACTGTGAAGAAATTAATCCTTAAAAGAGAATTTATTGCTCAACAGTGCCTTCAACTTCAAAGATCAGAGAGTGCTTGTTTCCTTTATGGTTGTTTGGTATGTAAATATTTGAATATCCAAAGCCTGGCTGCAGCTGCACTTTTATTTTTTTAAGATACATTGTTACATTACTCCACTTACTTTTATTTCGATGGACAACTGATGAAATACTTTATCAAATAAAGAAAACCTTACAGCAGAAACATTAACACCCAGATCACACAAACACATTCCTGTGAGATTCATAGTGTGAACCAGTGGTAGTCTGAATTTTCATTCTGCAAATTCTAGCTGCCTGACTCTCATGCTAATTCTAAAGCCTCGTGCACACGATCAGATTTCCATCGGACAAATCCGTGGAATTTTGTCTGAAGGGTGTTGGTCGTGAACTTGTTCTGCATACAGGCGGTAGAACTTTTTCAGCTGACATACACAAAACGATGTTTTTTCAGCTCTTTAGCGCCACCCTTTGGGCAATTTCTGCTAACGTTGTGCCATGGTTGGCATACATTTGTTGTCGGAAAATTTGAAAGTATGCTATCCCACATTTGTTGTCGGAAATTCCGATGGAGCGTACAAACGGTCGGATTGTCCAACAAAACCCTGCCATCACACATTTGTTGTCAGAAAATCCGATCGTGTGTACGAGGCTTTATACTCTAGTACTGTGTATGTATACTGGTAAGTTACTCAAGTCAGTTACTCAGGTCAGTAATAACAGTCCCCGTATTTCTCTTAGGAAAGGTTTACTTCAAGTATAAAAAGTATAGAACTAATTTCTTTTTTTCACTACAAAAGGGCAGCAAGTGACGTCAGCTCTTCAGCAGGACACACAGGATCTGCAAAGAGGAAGAGAAGTCTTGCCTTCCCTGTCGTTATCTTTTTTTTATATGTATAGTTCTTGGTGAAAAGCGGGCCGCCCCCCCCCCCCCCCCCCCCCTGGTTATTAGTTGAAATTTGTTTCCCCCAGTTTATTAATATTTCTGTTAATAAAAAAAGGTAGAAGCTATGCCTTCCCCAGGAAGGCATGGCTTCTACCTTTTTTTTTTATTATTAACAGTAATGTTAATAAACTGGGGGAAAGAAATTTCATCTAATAACCAAGAACGATGCATATAAAAAAAAGATAACGACGGGGAAGGCAAGACTTCTTTACCTCTTGTGGCTTATGATAAGTGGGAGTGGCCAAACATGGAGGGACGGGGTCTTGCGCCCCCCATCCTAAAACTTCACCAGCCGCCACTGGTTGCCATTAAAAGTCCCCACTACAGATCAGCAGATGACCTTGATCAAGAGCACCTAAGTTGACTGATCAGAACTCCCCCAGTACTGCCATTCATCTCACCCCCCCCCCCCACCAAGGAGTAAGAGAAGGAATAAAAAGAGAATACATAGAAGGGAGAGGAAAAGAGTGGGAGGAACAAAGAAATATGTATAAAGAGAGATAAAAGAAAGAGTGGTACATCCTAAAATATACCATAAGGGGTTTTAATACCGTACGATTGGAAGGGACTTAAAGAGCACTAAATGTCCATGGGTAAAGGGGGGCAAATTACTTGCAAATTACTTGCCTTGGATGCTGACAACCCACGCTACGACAATCATTTTACTGTTAGGCCGTGCACACACGATCGGTTCAAACCGATGAAAACGGACTGAGGTTCGGTTTCCATCGGTCCAAACTGATCGTGTGTAGGCCCCATCGCTCTATTATCCTTCGGTCAAAAAACAGAGGGCTTGCTTTAAAATTGAACCGATGGATGGCTAACCGATAGGTCAAAACCGATCGTTAGTATGCAAAAGCATTGGTTAAAAATCTTTCAGACCGTTCTCAACGGATGGACTGATCGTGTGTACGTGGCCTTAGGGGTCCCCACAACTTGGGAAATGTTATTAAGGGGTTACAACACTAAAAGGGTTAAGAACCACTGTGCTATATCTCTTCAGTCTGGTCCCTTTTGCAGGTATAACTACATAAAACATTAAAAATAAGTGCCTACACTGTTTTAAATCCAGTAATACACTGTCTCATGCTGCTCTGCACATGCACTGTTGCTCTCCATTTTTGTCATTGTGCCGAACATCAGAGCCACTAGAGGTCGATTTACTGACAGCCTAAAGATTTACTTCTGCTCAGGGGCTCTGGGCTTCAGCAAAATGGCAGCCTCCAGCAAGAAGAAACTGGAACAATGCTGGAGGCAATTTACTGCACACACTCATTTGGTTGCATAATTATGATTGTGGAATGTATGTTCCTTGCTAAAGAACAAGTATTTTTTTATCAAGCTGTTATGAATAAAATTCCACTTCGAGTTTCCATTAAGGGTAAATTCACACCACATGCTGTGGGACTGTGTTGGTGGCTATTCCAGCACAGCCCCACTGCAAGACGAGGCAAAATGCCTCATCTCATATCGAGCTGGTTAACACCACCGTGTTGTAGTGTCATGAACTGGAAAAAGGTACGGCAGGTGTTCCATCAGAATCGGCGACCGGTCAGCTGCACATGCGTCCAGCACTACCAGGTTTGCTCATCTAACAGAACACCTGCAGGCAGCGGACCTCTTACTACACCCAGCTACGTCTTAAATTTCACAGTAATTTTAGCAATAAAGTGAGCATATATAAATAAATATAGTGTATTGATATCTGTGATGCTATTTGGATGGTAAGTTTTAAATCCTAAAGGTTTAGGGCTAAGCAGTGTGGGGTGTAACAACATGGCCTCCACCACCTTCCTCCTGCTGGTGTCCAGCTTCTTTCAAAATGTAACATGCAAACAGAATCACAAATGTCAATATATTATAATTATTTACATATGCTCACTTTATTGCTAAAATTACTCCGAAATTCAAGAGGTAGTTGGGTGTACTAATGTGTCTGCTGACGCTTCTACTGAATGCAGGTGTTCTGTCAGATAAGCAAACCTGGAAGTGGTGGAACGCATGCGCACCTGACGGAAAGTTTTGGGGACTGTTATTACATAACATACATAACATAATATATTACATAATAATATAATTACATACCGTAATTACATAATATAATAACATAATATAATAACTTAATATAATAACTAACACACAGCTCCATTCTCTATCTGCAACGTAGAGAGCGTCCTGACTCTTCTGTATTCCAAGGGAGGGGGCGAGCACGACACTCCACACCAGGGAGAAAGCCTTGCATTACTGTGTGGAGTTACAGACAGAAGAACAGGAAGTGAGGATTTCTCAGAAAAAATAAGGACATTTAAAAGCAAAATGGAAGGATGAGGTAAGTGATGGAGGACTGCACTAAGGTAAAGGAAGCTATTTAGGGAAAACAAATTGTACCTTTACAACCCCTTGAACACTGTAAAATTATTTTTGATAGATAAATATTGAATTTTATATACAGCTATATAGATCAGGCCAAAATGAGGGACAAATGAGGAAGAAACAGGTACAGAGGGACTTTATTCCAAATCAGGGACAGTCCCTCAAAATCAGGAACAGTGTCAGGGAAACGGTAGTAAAGATAATGGCAGAAGTGTCGGCAACAGCAACAGTCTCTATTGGCGCTTTTCATCTTGCATGCGGGTGCGCGATGGGACGGCGCAGTCACGCGCGCATAGAGTGACAAACGCAATTCCCTGCTGGCCTATAAAAGGCTGCCCATGTTCTTTCCTAAGTGCTTGATTGTCTTCAGCTCTCCCCTGTTCCTGAACCTGCATCTGCTCCCTTGTGATTCCTGTTGTGACCCGGCTTGCTCTCTGACCTGCTCTGATCTCTTCTCCTGTCACCGCTCCCTGGCCTGTTCTACTGACCTTCATTTGGCTTGTCCTTCTGTTTATGACCCTGGCTTATCTCGTGGACTCTGCATATGCCAAATCTACCTAATCACCAGTGTACAACCCCGGTTTGTCTCACGGACTTTGCTACTGCCTAAACCTGCCTGATCACCTGTGTATGACCCCAGTTTGCCTTACGGACGCTGTTATCTCCTTCTGCTTGATTACCCGTGCATGAATTTGGCCTGTTTCACTAACCTTCTGCAACAGTTACCAGCCTGTACCACTGTGCTTGACCCTCAGCTGTACTTTTGAGAACTCGCTTCTGTACCTTGCTGCTATCTCAAGCAAGTTCCAAGTGATAACTGTAATCTGCTCAAGCTTTTCACACCCTGCTGGCAACCCGTGCTTCCTTAAACACTATACTTCCTGTACCACCTTCAGGGGTATACTGCACTTAACCACAAGGGGAGCCTCTCTCAGCATCTTGGCCTCGGATAAGGTACATGACAGACAGTTGCCAGCTATGCACAAAGAGGACTGTCATTGAAAGGAATGTACACCACATCAATGGTGTCTGTGAATGAAAAAATAACTCCATCACTGATGTTAAGACCAGGGGTCTGCAAACTATTTCTCATGGGCCACCTTCATCCCTGACGTTTAGACCAGGGGTCTGCAAATTATTTCTCATGGGCCACCTCCAGCCCACTATAAGATTGAGGATCCAGATAAGTTTGCCTCTGCTGATGGGGACCCTGATGTAAGAGGGACTCTGATGGGGAGCCAGATGTAAGGGAGGTTCTGATGGTGGACACAGATGTAAGGGGGCCTCTGATGTGGACACTGATGTAAGGCGGGACTCTGATGGGGACTCAAATTAGGGGGGCCCGATGCAAAGGGGACTCTGATGGGAACCCTGATGTAAGGGGTACTCCTATGGAGATTCAGATGATGACTCTGACATTTGGGGAGGCTCCTCTGGCAAACGTTGATGTAAGAGAGGCTCTGATGTAGACACTGATGTAAATCAGAACTCTGATTGGGACCCAGATATAAGGTGGGGCTCTGAAGGGTAATCCAATTAAGTGTGATCCTGATGCAAAGGAAACTGTAATGGGGACACTGATGTGAGGGGGTACTGATGGGAACCCTGATGTAAAAGGGGACTTTAATGGGGACCCTGATGTAAGATGGAGATGATGGAGATTCTGATGATGCCTCTGACGCAAGGGGAGGCTCCTCTGGCAGACTCTCATGTAAAAGGGGCATATGATGAGGACCCTAATGTAAGCAGAAACTTTGATGAGGACTGTGATGTAAGGCCCCATTTACACTACAACACAAATAAAAACTTGTCTGCAATGGATTGGATTTTTGGAGCTTTTTTCCATGCATTTCTATGTGTGTTTTTATGAACTTTTTTATGTGCATTTTTCTACATATTCTTTTCCAATGGTATGTTTCCTCTGACCTATTGTTGCGGGTCAGGGGTGCATTGCCTTTTGATGCATTTACTAGCGTTGTGGTGCAATATTATGCAACCATGCTGCACTAAATCTCACTACTATGGAACACAGAGAACCAAGGCATTCTGGTGTGCATATAACACATAGAATACTATTGTTTCCTATGTGTCATTGCAGCTACCTGTATTTTCTCATGCGGAAAAATGCAGATAACTGTACATAGTGTGAATGGGCCATAAGAAAAACTCCTAAAGTGGACTTTATTGAAAGGGGGGCTCTGATGCAAACCGTAAAGTCAATGCAAAAAGATCCAAGCAAAACACCTTTATTTATTATTTTATCTCATGATTTATACAATTGATTATTTTTTCAGCCCACAAATATATGTAAAATATACAATGTGGCTCTCTTACTGAAAAGTTTGAGGTCCCCTGCTTTTAACTCTCACATCATAAGTAAAGACATCTACAAGACAGATTTCTAATGTTGCTTTGCTGCCATCTACTGACCACTGTATATTATTGCATGCCCCTTGGGATAAATAAAATATATAAATGCACACATACCCAATAAAATATTATAAAAGCAAAAAAGAGTCTTTCTGACATGCTTTGTTACTGCACCCCATGCCAACATCCCCTATCCGCCATTAACAAGTTAACTATTATTTTATGTTTTTTCTAATGAAGCTAAAGGTTAAATAACTTGTGTCTTCAGGAGCAGATCATTAATGGCAAACATTGTATTTCTTTAATGCACAAACCTGAAAATAATGCAATTTTTTTACAAGCTTACATGTGCATGAGGAAAATTTTACAAAACTCATACTAAGGACTTTCAATAGCCAATGCAGCCACATCCACTTTAATGCTGTCCATGCACAATTTTCTAGTAATTAATGAAGGTAACCTATTGTCATTTTGAATTGTTTAATGGTTTCCATATTAACAGATGACGATAGACTGCTTGGTTGTTTTTTGCGTGCATTTGGTTTTAGTACTATCTGAGTCATTGACGTAGCATATTTAGATCAGTAGCTCTGACTTCACTCTTAGTTTGCTTGTATGCTTGTTTCAGGTCTGTTAGTGACTGTCAGGCAAGCCGCATGTTCAGAAGGAGGTCAGCATTAGTATGCAAGTAGCTTCTAAATTTCTCATATGATAGGCTTCCTATAGTTTTAACATAGACAGTATCCAGTATGGGTAGGAGAAGGTTTATATTTTACACCACATCCCCACATTTTATAGAAAAATGTACGTGAAGTGGGACTTTTAAGGTGCTCGATCAATACAATACGTTAAAAGTCAACAATTAATTGTATTCAATCCATTATAAACACAATAAAAACAATAGTCGTATTCTGGTCTAAACAGTACATAACTGGATCAACATTTTCCATGCTACAAAGATGTTACATTCTCAACATGTTTCGCCAAATACGCAGCTTCTTCAGGAGTTATTGTAGCTAAATAGAATAAATGATTAAGGTATGACACTCTTACATATAATAAGAAGGACCATCTGTTTTAAAACTGGATTTTAAAGCCCATCATGTTAGATGACAGATGTGAGGCCTACAGGTGGCCATAAAAGAGATGAAAGGTCCTGGATGAAGATCATATGTATATTAAACCACCGGAGGGCGCCAACACCCCTTGCCTCTGTTGTTATTGGTTGATAATATAATAATATAATGGATAAGTATGGATGGCAGTGCAAGACGGAGCCACAAGGACTGTCACCCATACCTACCCTTTATATCAATATAATATCAACCAGCAGAGGCAAGGGGTGTTGGCACCCTCATGTTTGTAAGTGAAAAAAGTGCAATACTTTTTTTAAATAAATTCTGGATTTGTACATTATGCACTATGAGTTTTCTCCTTCTTTGCATTAAATATATATAATTACTGGGGAGTCTTTGATTGAGTAAGGTTTGGGACACATAGCCCGCTGATGGAGACACAGCTACCATGACTGGCTACAGCAGTTAATGACAAGCGGAAGGATTCAGTGGTAAGAGCATCGCTCTATCTACCTGAGATGCTCTCATTATCTCTATGCTTTGAGATCTATATGGTCTGATAAGATGATTTTTGATTTGGTGGAAGACTCACAAACACTGGAGCACCTGGGACTCACTAAGGAGCACATTGATGGATTGGATTTAATTTTAATGAGTTGATTTCATGAATTTATTTAATTATTCACTGTTTAGTATTTAACTGTTTATCCATTAATTTATATATCACTGAACTATATGTTTAGCATATTTTGCACATTGGGATTTTATACTTTACTCTATATTTAGTATTGTATAATTGCATTTTTTTGCTCATTTGTGTTTTGTGATTAAAGGGGTTGCAAAGGTATTTTTTTTTTTTTTTTTAAATAACAAACATGTTATACTTACCTCCACTGTGAAGCTCGTTTTGCACAGAGTGGCCTCGAACCTGGTCTTCTGAGGTCCCTCGGCGGCTGTCTCAGCTCCTCCCCGCAAGAACTATCCCCCTTCATGTTTGCTCTCTCCCATGAGGGTTAGTTCTTGCCTGCTTGCTCCCATAATACAGCTGGCGGCCATAGCCATAGACTGTATCACTCGGCCCTACCCTCCGGTGCGCTGCATCATTGGATGTGATTGATAGCAGTGCAAGCCAATGGCTGCGCTGCTTTCAATCAACCAATGAATGAGCCGAAAAGCCCGGCCGAGAAGCCAAAGCGTTCACGGCGCGGGACTTTCGAGGGGTCAGGAGGAGGGGGGGCTGAGGGGCTGCTAATCCTTGGATGTTTTTTCACCTTAATGCATAGAATGCAAAAAAAAACTGTGCCTTTACAACCCCTTTAAGGTTGCATGTGGGATGTATTTCTTTTTATTTAACCACTTCCATACCAGGCACTTACGCACCTTCCCGCCCAAGCCAATTTTCAGCTTTCAGCACTGTCGCAATTTGAATGACAATTGCGCGGTCATGCTACACTGCACCTAAACAAAATTGGCGTCCTTTTTTCCCCACAAATAGAGCTTTCTTTTGGTGGTATTTGATCACCTCTGCGATTTTTTTTTTTTGCGCAACAACTAAAAATAGAGCAAAGATTTTGAAAAAAAAATAACGTTTTTATTTTTTTCTGTTAATTTTTTTGTAAATGAGTATGTTTTCTCTTTCAATTACGGGCACTGATATGGTGGCACTGATGGGCACCAATGAGGTGGCACTGATGGGCACCGATGAGGTAGTTCTGATGGGCACCGATTAGGTAGCACTGATGGGCACTGATAGGCGGCGCTGGTAAGGGGCACTGATGGGCACTCATGGGCGGCACTGATGGGCACTCATGGGCGGCACTCATGGGTGGCACTGATGGGCACTCATGGGCGGCACTGATGGGCACTCATGGGCGGCACTGGGCACTAATAGGTGGCACAGGTGGGCACTCATAGGTGGCACAGGTGGGCACTCATAGGTGGCACAGGTGGGCACTGATAGGTGGCACAGGTGGGCACTGATAGGTGGGCACTGGGCATGGATTGGCACTGTGGGGTGGCACTGACAGACACTGGGGTGGCACTGATGATCACTGAGGGGTGGCACTGATGGATCAATGTTGCCAATCAGTGCCCATGTGTGGGCACTGATTGGCATCATTTTTTTTACTGCCCCCCTTTTTTTTTTCTTGTTGATTTTTTTTTTTCTTGTTGATTTTTTTTTTTTGTCCTTTTTTTATTTTATTTTTATGTTCCCTGGTGGTCTAGTGTGGTCACTCCCTGGTGGTCCGTGTGGCGATCCGAGGGGGGGCTGCGCTGATAAACAATCAGCGCGAACCCCCCCTGTCAGGAGAGCCGCTGATCGGCTCTCCTGTACTCGCGTCTGTCAGACGCGAGTGAGGAAGAGCCGTCGGCGGCTCTTCCTGTTTACATCGTGATCAGCCGTGATTGGACACGGCTGATCACGTGGTAATGAGGCTCCGCCGGAGACTCGTTACCGAGATCGGAGGTGCAGGGTGTCAGACTGACACCCCGCATCACCGATCGCCGCGCTGCGCGCCCGCACGGGCGCGCACGGCATTGAAATCGTGCTAGACGTTTGAGAACGGCTAGTCACGATTTCATAACCACTTCCCGGCCGTAAATCGGCTATTGGCCGGACGGGAAGTGGTTAACAAATTTGCTGATTTTTTTGCACATTTTTGATTGACTTAATGATTGATTCCGTTTTATGGGTTATAATATTATCTTTGTGATCAATTAACGATCATTGTCCATAGTAGATAAATATATATCCTGAGAGCAGGAATATATTTAAAGGGATAGCACACTTTTAAAAATAAAAAGGTAATATAACCACTTAAGGACCGCCTACTGCACATATACGTCGGCAGAATGGCACGGCTGGGCACATCAACTTATATATACGTTGGTTTTAGTACCCAGCCGTGGGTCACGGGCACGCGCCCACGGTGCGCTCCCGTGACCCGGTCCGAAGCTCCGGGACCGGGACCGCGGGACTCGGGGACCCGATCGCCGCTGCAGTGCGGTGTTCCGTCCCTGGAGCTGAAGAACGGGGAGAGCCGTGTGTAAACACGGCTTCCCCGTGCTTCACTGTGGCCGCAGCATCGATCGCGTCATCCCTACAGTTGTAAACACACACACAGGGAACACTCAAAGTCACAGCTCCCCCTGTGGTTAACTCCCAAACTGCAACTGTCATTTCCACAGTAAACAATGCAATTTAAATGCATTTTTTGCTGTGAAAATGACAATTGTCCCAAAAATGTGTCAAAATTGTCCGAAGTGTCCGCCATAATGTCGCAGTCATGAAAAAAAATCGCTGATCGCCGCTATTAGTAGTAGAAAAAAAAAAATTATAAAAATGCAATAAAACTATCCCTTATTTTGTAAACGCTATAAATTTTGCGAAAACCAACCGATAAACGCTTATTGCAATTTTTTTTACCAAAAATAGGTAGAAGAATACGTATCGGCCTAAACTGAGGAAAAAAAAAGTTTTTTTATATATTTTTGGGGGATATTTATTATAGCAAAAAGTAAAAAATATTGATTTTTTTTTAAAATTGTCCCTCTATTTTTGTTTATAGCGCAAAAAATAAAAACCGCAGAGGTGATCAAATACCACCAAAAGAAAGCTCTATTTGTGGGGAAAAAAGGACACCAATTTTGTTTGGAAGCCACGTCGCACGACCGCGCAATTGTCAGTTAAACCGTCGCAGTGCCGAATCGCAAAAAAGGGCAAGGTCCTTTACCTGCATTTTGGTCCGGGTCTTAAGTGGTTAAGGATAAACAAGGCTTTCTTTTTATGATATTGGCTTGCAGCTATTTTCTTTCTCTTTTTCTGCAATTCATAGACAATAAAACGCAACAAAACTAAACAAAATGCACTTATAATATAATAAATAAGGTTACTGCACATAAAAGTTGCATCTTATTCTGTAATTTTGCCCTGATTAACCACTTGCCATCTGAAACCCCTTTCATGACCAGTGCTTTTTGGCCCTGTGTTACTTTAACTGACAACTGCACGGTCATGCAACACTGTACCCAGATTTATATAATTTTTTTTGCACATAAATAGTGCTTTCTTTTATTGGAATTTGAACACCGCAGGGTTCTTTCATTTTTTGCGCTATAAATGAAAAAAGAAGAAAAATATAGCGTACTAACCAGCAGACATGTCGGGCGGACGGGTTCCCAGCCGACAGATTTCAAAGCATGCTTTGAAATCTTTCGGGTGGCCAAATCCGTCTGTTTGCCCGTACACACGATCGAATCTGTCTGCTGAAACGGTCTAGCAGACCGTTTCCAGCAGACAGATTTGATCGTGTGTACGAGGCCTAAGAGTTTGTTGTTGAGGTCTGGGCCTGTCAAGAGGACATCGTTCTAAGAGACACCCTTGAATTTGGCACTAGAGTCAATGATTGACCTGGTATTTTGGGATGGTACACCCCAAATATAGGGAGGTACCAACATTCTTCAGAGTCTTTAAGGTTGGGAGCTATCTCGGCTTGACCGTTCTCAAAGATCTTCCCCATAAAAGAAAAGAAATGTTCTCTCATCTCTGTCTTTCTTTGTAAATTACGTATAAGGGAAGCAAAACGTTGTAGCACTTGTTCTCTGTTATTGGGTAAATGTTGTCTCTGTGGTCTGAAGGGAGGAGGTGCGACCCAGCAGTTTGTGCTTTCTTTGATTAGTCCTTGCTCCATTATTTCTAAGAAGAGTTTGTCCCTAATAGAGATTGCCACACGATTGTCATCTTTAGTTCTTTGAAAGACTGTGCACGGTCACTGTGACAGGCAAAAGTTGTCACTAGTGAGGCTTGTGAAGGGACAAGACAAGTGGGTGGTGTAGGCCGATTCCTTAACAAAGAACTGATTGTGGCATGGCTGGAAAAGAGAGGGAAGCCCATTCTCTAGGGCAGGGGTCTCCAAACTTTTGAAACAAAGGGCCAGTTTACAATCCTTCAGACATTAGGGGGGCCGGGCTGTGATTACTGGGCGTAGAACAGGTCCTGATGTCTGTGGGGGAAAAAACAGTGCCCTTTCTTTGGTGTCAGTGGAAGCAATTGTGCCCCTTTGTTGGTGTCATTGGGAGTAATAGAGCCCCATCGTTGGCGTCATAGGAAAGAATTGGGCTCCATCATTGATGTCATCGGGCCTCATTGTTGGTGCCAATGGTAGAAATTGGGCACCATCGTTGATGTCATCGGGCCTCATTGTTGGTGCCAATGGTAGAAATTGGGCTCCATCGTTGGTGTCATCGGCCCTTATTGTTGGTGCCAATGGTAGAAATTGGGCTCCATCGTTGGCGTCATAAGAAAGAATTGGGCTCCATCATTGATGTCATCGGGCCTCATTGTTGGTGCAAATGGTAGAAATTGGGCACCATCGTTGATGTCATCGGGCCTCATTGTTGGTGCCAATGGTAGAAATTGGGCTCCATCGTTGGTGTCATCGGCCCTTATTGTTGGTGCCAATGGTAGAAATTGGGCTCCATCGTTGGTGTCATCGGGCCTCATTGTTGGTGCCAATGGTAGAAATTGGGCTCCATCATTGGTGTTATCAGGCCTCATTGTTGGTGCCAATGGTAGAAATTGGGCTCTATCATTGGTGTCATCCGGCCCCATTGTTGGTGCCAATGGTAGAAATTTGGCTCCATCGTTGGTGTCATTGGGAGGTATTATGCCCCACAGTTAGTATCAGTGGATGAAATGGTGCCCCAAGGGCCAGATAAATGCAAGCAAAGGGCCGCATCTGGCCCCCGGGCCACAGTTTGGAGACCACTGCTCTAGGATATTTGTGAGAATGCTGCTAACGAAGTTAGGTTTGTGCACACTTCCTAGACAGACATCTCCTATGATGACCCACCCAAGGTCTAACCGCTGGGCATAAGGAGCATTGTTGGGACCATTAATTTGAGCTCTTGATTTGTGGACTCGCAAGATATCTCTCCCAAGGAGTAGGGTAACCGGAGCCTGAGGATCAAGTTCTGGTATCAGATGCGCTATGCGTTTCAAGTGTGGGTGATGAGCAGCCACATCTGGTGAAGGAATTTCAGATCTATGGTCAGGGATCTGGTTGCATTTGATAAAAGTTAGCAAAGACAAGCATGATTGTCCGTCAATAGACTCGACTTGGTAGCCGGATGCTCTCCTCCCCGTAGTCTCCACTATTCCTGCACAAGTTTTTAAGGAGTAGGGAATGCTGGGGCCTTTAAAGCCAAAGATGTCAAGGAAGGTTGAGCTGGCTAATGACTTGTTACTTTGGTCATCCAGAAATGTGTAGAGCTTAATAGCTTTGTCTTTTTGGCCTGCTAGTTAGACTCTGACTAGGCATATTTTGGAGCAGGACCTGCCGCCTATGACTCCTTTGCAGACCTCTGTACATTCGTGCAGTTGTAATGGTGTTCTCTTCCTCCCCGCCATGCTCACTAGTGCTGAGAGTGTATTGTAAAGTCCATGAAGCTGGCCCATGATGTAAACCTGTGTTGTGATCTGAGCTGTCACATTCTGTGCATTTTAAACTGACCTTATAGTTCTTGGCAAGGTGAGATGTTGAAGAGCAGCACCTGTAGCAGATGTGGTTCTCCTTGAGGAAGGCCTTGCGGTCCTGCAGGGTTTTCTTTCTGAAGGCTCTGCATTTTAGGAGAGGATGTGGTTTCCGATGCAAGGGGCACTGCTTACCAGGATCTTTGAACTTTGTCTCCGAGTTAGAGAAGCTGGCAGCAGTGACGTATCTAGGGTATGGCAGCCATGGAAAGTGCCATGGGTGCCATATGAAGGGGGCACTCATGAGCAGGGACCCCAGCATTAAAGTTCTTCATTGAATTTAAAAGTAGAGCTTTTTAAACTTCTCCCCATTCTTACTTGCTTATGGGAGATGCAATTGCAGTTTCCTGGGTCCCATCAGGTCAAAATAGGGTCCCAGGAATTGATCGTAAAGAAGGGACTTTTTCTTAATTTTCGGGGTGCATCTACATCAAGCCGCCTGCTACTTAATTAGTCCCAGCTGGCGGAGTGATTCTCTGCTCCCGTCCTCATGTGCTGAAATGCGAGTGCCAGCTGAAATTCAGCTTCCTACAGGAGGAAGAAGATAGCAGGATCCTGGAGGTCCTGAATTTAGGAGGACAGAGAGGTATAGAGAATCAGGTAGGCAGTGATGGGGTCAGAGCAGAGGATCAGAGCTTACATTCTACCCACCAGTCACCATACAAGTCTGTATAAATGCATTTCTGTTTTGTCACAGTATTCACAGTATAATTTTTGAGAGAAGCCCCCTCCTCTCAGGCCGATGCCAGGTGGGAGACTCTGTTGCTAGTGACAAATGAGAACCTTCCACCTACCTCTATGGAATTGCTTCCTCTCTAAATAGTACAGAATCTTGATCACTAGCGATGGGAGTTATTCCAGAGGGATCAACTGGCATAAAAGGCGCATGTATGGGAGGGAGGACGGCGACGGGGAGCTCCAGGGAGTGGCTGCGGTCACCAAACAGGAGTTGTTAGCCCTGAAGGAGCTGAGACCGGAAGCATGTTCTAGGCCTGAGCATGGTCACAGAGAGTGAGTTACTGTCAGGAGACCTGTCACCGGCCTGTACTAGGCGCTGTGTATCATTACTGTCGCTTACCTTCTGTCATCAGATTATTTGTGCAGCCCTGAGGAGAATGTGTTCAGGATTGACTTTACTTTCTTCAAGATCCGGGACCAGAAGACTGGCACTGTGCTCTTTGAGATCTACAAACCCTGCTCAGGTACCTGTCATGGAGGGCACCTTTCCTGGGGCAGATCTCCTTTATACTTCAAGTAGAACTAGAGCTGTTGGATGGAGTAAGGGAGGGTTATTGTTCCCAATTTGACATCTGTAACGGTCACCACCATTTACGATCTTCCACCAACCGAAGACAGCTTATCCGACAATCCATGCAGACACGATCCATTCCATTCCCCAGAATAACCGAGACACAAGCTCTGGGTTCTGGTTTCAAAATGTATGAACACTTTTAATGGTAACTCTCAGTCTTATATAGTTACAAACATGTCACAGGGACAATTAAACTCTCCACCCCCCCAACATCACACAATACACCTTCAGATGGGCTAATTACTAATCATTATCCAGACAGACATTCTGTCACTGCAGAGGAGGTAATTACTACAGTTAACAAGTCACATTCCACATCTTATCATCAAATAGACTTTTCACACAAAACAGTGTCATTAGCATACACAATGAAAGGTCTTAGGAGCCAGGCTTAATTAACACCTAAAGTTAGACATCTGACCTGTACAGACTTAATTAGTACAATAGACACAAAATGCAATCACAGCAAGACACTTAAAACATCCCATAATAGCCAGCCAGGCTGGCTCTGAAGCTCCAATTCACATCAAACCAGTAGCAGACTTAATTAGCATCTCAACAGCCTAGGTTACACAGAGGAATGAGTCACTATTGACTGGTAGGGTCAGAATAAGCCAACAACTTGTAATATCTCAAGATATACTACAATACATGAATTATCAGTAATGTCCCATCTCATGTAATTCATGATATCATTCTCAGTCACCCTATGCCCCTATCGTCATTGGTGAAGCTGGCACAGGAGTACATCACATCCTTCAAAAGTCTCTGGGTGTCACGGGCCATTCTGTTACAACATCCATTTGGCATTTGACATCCATTTGGGTGCGGGTGGATGTCCTTGAATGCACACCGTCTGTGCTCGGGGGCATGTTACTGCACCCAAACGGATATCAAGGTAAGAGCAGGGGCTGTGTCCATGCAGCTGCTGCATCCCAATTCATGTGAATTGGTCTGCCTGCCCGTGGATGTACTGAATATCTGTGTGCATCTCATGCAGTGAAAACACGGTCCTGTACACCTAAAATGTTTTGACAGTGGCGCAGTTTCAGTGCTTGCCATAGGCGCCATTTTCACTAGATACGCCTCTGGCTGGCAGACCTATGAAAAGAATCTGGAGGAGTCACGTTAGTTTTGTGTACTGCTACTGGAGGTTTGCGAGGGTTAAGTCCTTAAGGAGCAGCACATGACAATGTAAAATCAAAACTTGGATCATTACTTGTTTTAGCTTGCTGACACACAAAGTCCACAAAAACAGAAAACGGAGGGAATGGAAGATCATGCTGTCTTTTAAATTGGGATCCATATGTAATCTACTGCTCTTGCAAGTTATAGAGATAAACAAATAAACATTAGGGATGAGCTTCGCGTTATTGAAGTCTGCTATTGGACGAAACGGCGTAGGGAGGAACGGCGTGCTGACGACACCATTGTTTTTATCCTCACGACCATCCGGAAGGACGGGCGGACTGTGAGAGCCGGCCGGCTTACTATTTATATGCTTCCAAAGGATTCGTTTTTTGTAAGTGCAATCGAATTTCTTTTATTAAACTTTTAAAACGTTACTACTCTATGTTGGCTTCCTTTCTCTTCCCTTGGCTACACTCTGGGAGTGATTGTTTTTCTGGGATCCAGCCGCATTGAGACCAAGCTTGGAGATACACACAGGATTCCACTTTAATACCCGTTAAGGCAATCCAGCCTGCTGTGCTGTTGATGCTCACGATTATTATCTATCTGGTAAGCAGATTTACTATAAGAGGTGGAGGTGGAGGCTCTCTTCTGTCCTGCAGTATCTCAATCCCCTACTTGGGATATTTCTCTGAACTCACTGAACTTTGATTTTTCCCTGGAGCTTTTTACGAACTTTGTCAATTCAGTTTGTTTTCTTATATGATTTTGTCATACATTGGAACACTTGGTGTTGGTTTTTTATATACAATTTTTTTGCACTCAATGCACATTTTGTTATCACCTTCACTATTGATGTATTAATTTTAGCAGCGCAGCACACCCAATTTACAATAATTGGCCAAAGCCTGGGTGGCTTTGGCCAATTATGGCTCAGGGCTTTAGCACACGCCCCACACTATATAAGGCCGCCTGCTGGGCGGCCTCGTGTAGTGTGTTCCGGCTTGTTAATGAGAGCAGTCAGAGAGACAGAGAGATTGTCTTTTTAGCTAGCTAGATAGAGCAGGCTAGTAAGTTTAGCTTTATTACAGTGTGTAGAGAATATATATACATCCTTAGGAGTTGTACATATATTTATACACTGTATAGCTTATAGCTAGATCAGTTCTTCCTAATTTACTGGCAGGCAGGTGATTGTGCTATTTAAAGATGTTATCACAGGTATAGACACCCAGCAGGTACAATAGCAGTGATTTTAATGATGCTTAAATAAAAAAGAAAAGAAAAATTCCTTTAAATATTGTACCTGCTGGGTGTCTATAGTTTGCCTGTGAAAACGTCTTTGAGAACCCGGGTCTTGCCCGAGGGAACATGTATCAATGGAAAAAAGTTTTTAAAACTGTAGTTTTTTCAGGAGCAGGACTCCTGAAAAAACGACCGTTTTTAAAACTTTTTTCCATTGATACATGTTCCCTGGGGCAAGACCCGGGTTCTGAAAGACGTTTTCCAACAATAACTTGAATATTGGTCTTTAAAATGATCGTTTTTGAATGCAAACGTTCGAGTCCCATAGACTTCAATGGGGTTCTAAATGTTTGTGCGAACGATCGGACTGTTCCCTAATGAACATATAATAACTATATGAACACAAACAAATGTCTACTAAGCATATAGATAAACAGTCTTTTTCATACCAGCGATGCTGCCTTAGGAGATCGGGACATAGGAAACATGTGGTGCAGGCTTAGCTGACACCATGTGGACTGTTCAGTGGAAAAGATGAAAGAGTTGTGATAGGAAGTGAAGACAGTTTTCAGTAACACGACAGGAAATGCACATTACCATAGACCACTGCCCATCAACAGTCCTTTGTTAAGTGTGACATCTAGTGGACAATATTTGAATTACAAGTCCAGAAGATATAACTGTATTTCCTTGTAGGCCAAAGGCATGAAAACACCCCTTACATCAGCATTCTCCTTTACACCAGAGGCCACAGTGTTTTTCCTTCAGCCCCTCTGCGGTTTTTTGCTATAATAAATATCCCCCCCAAAAAAAAATGTCCTCAGTTTTGGCTGATACGTATTCTTCTACATATTTTTGGTAAAAAAAAAATCGCAATAAGCGTATATTGATTCGTTTGCGCAAAAGTTATAGCGGCTACAAAATAGGGGATAGATTTATAGCATTTTTTTTTACTAGTAATGGCAGCGAGCTGCGATTTTTATCATGACTGTGATATTGTGACAGACACATCGGACACTTGAGACTATTTTGGCACCATTCACATTTATACAGCGAACAGTGCTATAAATATGCACTGATTACTGTGTAAATGTGACAGGGGAGGGGAAACACTAGGGGGCGATCAAGGGGTTAAATATGTACCCTAGTGAGTGATTCTAACTGTAGGGGGAGGGGACCTATGTACAAGGGACACACCATCGGTCTCCTCTTCCTGGCAGAATGTGTGTCTCTGTGATTGCACACAGAGATCCACGGTCTTGCTCAGTTACTACGTAATCGCGGGTGCCCGAGCCCCCTGGTGGCTTAGGAAGGCGAGGATGTCATATGACGTCCTCCCAGAATGAGAGGCTTATCTACCCGCCGTCATTTGATGGCGGGCGGTAGCCTGGTGGTTAAATAACATTTCTAATCATATGAAATTAATCACAAGAGTGATTTACCTTAGTGTACCCACCAAACCGGAGAGAGAAGGAGGGGACTTTAGTCACAGACAGGGATGGATGGTGAGCTCACTCACCCCTTGGCAGTCAGCATCTCTCATCTAGATGTATCTGGATGAAATTTCCCACCCCCACTTACCTTGACCAGGGTAGATAAGATGTACCTCCCTTAGTATGACTGCCACCATTTTAACTTACTCCAACCTTAAACCCCACTTAACCTTACCTATAATTTATAAAACCACACTTGAGCTGGAGTGAAACTGGCCAAAGGCAGCATTTTTATTCATAAATATTAAATATAAATATAAAAATGTTCAACCATAACAAAACTCAAATATCAGATGCTCCATCCCGGTGGTCTTTGATGGCAACTTCCCAACATAAACATTTTCACTTCTTCACTGCGGGCCTTTTACCGCACTAGGCCTCCAGCCGTGATAACACCAGCTGGGAAACAACCCGTTACCCGCAGTGCCACCATTACCATCTTCAGCTAACCCATGTTAACTGAACACACCAGAGGGCCCATACCATGAATGAGTCCCCCACATTTCCATCTCATGGGATAGTTACTACCATCAAAGACCACCACCGCCACAGCTAACAAGGGTGACACCCCTACCCTTAGGAGTACCACCACACCCTCAGCGCTCTCTGTATCCCCTCCTGCAGACCCAGGGACCAGAGATCAATCCCAACCTCTGACAGGTGAACGCTGTCCCTGCGGAGATATAGCCCAACATCCCTCTCCAATTCCTTATGGCGGAAACCAACCCCCCATGGAATCACAATAGGCCCACCCGTTTGTTACCCTTGATACGGGCCTTATTTAGGTGGTCAACAGACTTAGCCAACCTCCAAGTCTTTCTGGCCACAATATCAGACCAAATGATCAACATAAGAAATCTATTTTTATATCCTTGATGAGCTCCCAGGTGGGACGACCACTGAGGTCCTTGCCAGCAACATGAAGCACCAAGACATCTGGCGGCCTGTCCAGCCCACAGCGCGCAGCCTTAGTGGCCACTCTGATGCGGAAGGAGTGCGAAGCATACTGCGACCCTCACCGCCTCCACCGGGAACACCGGAAATTTTGGCAACGGAAACAGCCGCACCATGACCCCCTTGCCACTCTGATGCGTCTTGGACCGGCAAAGCGAAACCTTAATGCCCTCCCCAGTGAGAACAACATCCTGTGCCCACAAACCCCCCAGGACCCTCTTGGAAGGACTAACCAACTCACTTACCCGAAAGGCTCCAAAGAAGGCCAGTGAAAACGCTCTAGGAATAAGGACACCTCATATGCCAATGTGCATACCGTACCCAATCGGCCCACCAGATCCCGAAGATTGCCGAACGACACTGGCCGCCTGCTATTCCTGCGTTTTTGCATCCGACGATAGCCTTTCATAGCTTGTCGGACCCCAAAATCCTTTGTAAAATCCACTTCCCCCTGTAATTTAGGCAAGAATGCCAGACCTGCGAGCTTGCGGTCCATGACTGCCACTGACACCCCCTGCTCCAAGTTCCTGGAAACAAAATAGAGGACCAACATCCTTACCTCCGCACCACCTGGATCCACTTCGACCTGCCTGACCACCCTCCCACTCGGTCCAAACCTTCTCGTAAGCCCCCCATGTGGACACACTTACTTATCCATCCCGCGAGGACTCCAAAACAATCGACCACAGCCAGCGGGGACACGGAATCTCCAATCGTTCTGCCATTGGGGCCAACTCCCGAAACCTATTCCACTGAAAGCGAGACAATGCGTCAGCCAACATGTTGTCCACTCCCGGGAGATGTATCGCATACAAAAAAATATTCAGATGTAGGTAACGCAGCACCAAGTGCCTCAGCAGCCAAACTACGGGCTGTGACGATGCTGAGATGTGGTTGATAACCTGAATCACTCCCAGATTGTTGCAATTCAATCTCACCTTCAAAACCAGAAATGACAGCACAGCGGGAAACAGCTCCAGCAGTACCAGGTTCTTGTGGAAGCCGGCCTCCACCCAAACCTCCACTCAAAACTGGGCCATGAACAAATTCAGATCAAAGTTACTCACCGGGCCGGACATCCACAACGATCTACCATTGTAGTTTGACATAAAGGTATCCCACACCCTAGGTCCTCCCGATGATCCCTTGTGATGCAAATGAAATGGGTGGGAGTCCTAACCCCCGCTGTGACAGCCAAAAGCTGTCGGCAGAACACCCTGCCCATGGAAATTATGTGACATGCAAAGTTCAATTTCCCCAGTAAGGACTGCAACTTCCTAAGCTGAACTTTCTTGAGCCCCATGATCACCTGAATCTCCCCTTTTAGCGCTACCAGCTCCTCCTCCGGTAATCGACTCCGAGTCAATGACAATGCCAAGGAAGCTGAGAGCGGTGGTTGGCCCCTCAGTCTTGTCACCCACTAATGGAATACCGAAAGCGTCTGCTATGTGCTGCAAAGTGAACAGCAGCACCGCACACACTTTTGATGAAGGGGGGCCCATGCAGAGGAAATCGTCCAGGTAATGAATTATAGAATTCAGTCCCGAAACATCGCAAACCACCCACTCCACAAAGGAGATAAATGTTTCAAAAAACGCACACAAAATGCCAATTCAATGTCAGCCTTCGCCATCAGCGCACCCTTTCCACAACGGCACACCCAACCTACCGATGCATCGAAGGACGTGTAAGACACCGTGCAGGCATCCGGATTAATCGTACCATTGACCAAACCCCCTTTTGGGAATGGCAGGTGGTGTATCAACCAAAACTTATTCTGCTCCTTCTTGGGCACCACCCCCAAAGGAGAAATCACCAACTCGGGCATAGGTCCCGAAAAGGACCGACCATGTGACCCATGCGATCCTAAAACCTTCAGAGAATCCCTCCCCAGGAAAGGCTGTATACTTTTCTCCTTTCACTTGGGTCCTCCCTTTTGTTACCAAACTCACCGGGGCAGCCCTTACCCTTTTTAAAACAGTGGGACCTGGGATGAGATCCACTGCAACCCCCAAACAGGTTCCCTCATTGTATTGCCAGCAGACTCCCTATTTTTTGACAGCCAGCTGTCTGGGGGAAGTTAAACTGCTGCCCTCCTGGAAAAAACTGTCTTCGGCCCGCGCCGAAGACATAAGCTTCATCCAGAGGCTGATATCCTTATGATCCCAGAGTAATGATGGATGGACAGCCCGGCGTTGCCAAAACTGCTCATGGTACCTGAGCCAAGCCATTCCCCCGTATACTCTGTGGGCCTCACTTACGGCGTCCATATAGCAAAATAACGCTGAACAATGTTCAGGATTCTTTTCCCCTATCACGCTCGCCATAATTGGATAATGCTGGCAGCCAATTAGAAAACTTGTGTGGGATTAGCCTATATTGTAGCGCAGTTTTTCCTCATCCTCCTTCTTGATATCACCTGGCTTAACCCTATCTAGGTTCAACTTTTCCAGGGGTAAGAGTGAAAAGATTTCCACTTACTCACCCTTCACGATCTTCTCCCTGACCTCCGGCTTTAATTGCGCCCCCAGCGGCCCCTCAAAGCAGACATACACATCGCATTTTGCTGTGTCAGCAATGCGAACCACATCTATCCTGCCCGCCCCCTCCTGTGCTGAAACAGCTTTCTCCCCCACCACTGCCCACCCCGTGGGAGAAGGGGAAGACCCTGGCAGTACAACCCCACTAGCGGACGATGCAGCCACAGTGACATGGACAGGCGGGGGGGCAACCCGGCAGCCCCCCTGACCTCGGAAGCCCCAGTGCTCAGCGTCTACCATGCCACAGACAGTGGAGGGCTGCCCAGTTTCCCCCGACGCAAACCGATGTACCAGTTACTGCAGGCCCCCCAATAACGCCTGCGGTTGCCAGTCAGACCCCCCAGGGGCAGGTGCAGTGCCTGCCGCCTGAGGGTCCCCTGCCACAGCCACTGAGTGCTTCCCCCTGCAGTGTTGCCCGTGTTACCACACCTGCCTCTTAAGTAAACACAACCCCACCTCTCACAAACTTTTCCTCCAATCCCTACATACCTCACTTTCTGAACTAACTTTTGTTAACCCTTACTGTCCCTTATCACTCCTGTAATGCCGGCACTATGCTAGCTCCTTTGCAATCCTCTCGCCCCAGGCCTCTGTTTTCTGAGGCACAGCGCTAAGGATTGGAGTTTGGGCAGACACAGACGGGTAGAGGCGGGTAAAAGAGGTGCAGATCGAGCCCTCTCTCCTCTCCCATCTGTGTGTGTGTGTGTGGGGGGGGGGGGAATTGTTAGTGCTGGCTTTGGACCGTGTGAAAGAAAGTGTAACAGACACTCTCGGCTTACACAACTTCAGCCAGCAACCCTGCTGGGAAGCCATAATCCAGTCTGAGTAATGTGTCAGAGTTTCAGGCATTCTAAAACCTGAACGCATGATTCCAAACCCGAACTGTCCGGGTGAATCCCGGAACAGGTGGCTACCCTAGGTGGCAATCTCAGAGATCAGCAGAAGCTGCAAACTGTTAACTCTTTCCTACTCTGTGTTTACCATCAATTACACTCTCTTTGCTTTCAGCAATTAGGCCGGGTTCACACCTATACAAATTGAATGTGCGTTTCCACGCATTCAATTCGCATAGCAGGAGAATGTGACTGGCTCTCTATGGAGCCGGTTCACATATCTCCGGAGCGGGTCCAGTGCGGTGTACCGGAAAAACGCATACCTTTTTGGTGCATTTTAGGTTCAATTTCAGCCCAAAATTCAGGCTGAATTTGGATCTGAACCGGTGAACCAGCACGCACCAGACCTCTGCTGTGAGCCGAATGCAGGGGCAGTGTGAGCCTTAAACCAAAGCTAATGGGGTCTGCTGTGGTTTAATGAAGACTTTTTGTACTGGGATTTGGGCAATAGCCCACCCCTAGGCTGAATTAGAATCATAAATTGTGGACCCTGCAACATTCAATTGACAGGCTCCTGAGCGTAACCGCCATGCATGCATTGCATTGGAAAACCTGCGTTTAATGTTTGCTTGTTAATAACTGCAGGTGTTGGCCTTCTGATTTGCTCCTGTTGCACACTTCCCTCTTGTTTTTATGAGACTAATGATGTAATCCTAAACTGGTTGCACTAATGGGAGTTTTTTATTGTTTTATCTGTGCCTTCGGTTATTGATTAATACTGAAGGGCTACTGCCTATGGTCTGTCTTTTATAATGTGAATTAGGTGTTTCCTGTGCTAGGTGGGAGGAGCCTATGTCTCTCTGTAAGTCGTCCTGGAAGATTCCTGGAAAGTGAGTTAACAGGTAATAACTCTTATTTTCCATTATCTATTACATGAAGAATGTAAAATGAATTTGACCACAGTCTTTATCTAGGCTAAATGACTTCAAGGAAACATATGTCAGGAATCCCATCTCTCAGAAGCACTTAGCTGTGTCTGGTCTCCCACCCTCTATCAACTTTCGTGTTGCTATCTTATCTTATTAATAGGAAATCAGTGATTCCTTATGATATGTCTATGTATGACATAAACCATATGCTAGTTGATTGTTGCTCCACTTGGCAACCACATATTCATCTTTATAGATTTTATTTCTTCAGTGATGAAATATATCATAATTTCCTACATTACACTATTTCTAGTTTTTCTTATAGTAATTTTTGTTTATTATAGACATTCTATAGAATTCTGTAAAAAAAAAAGTAAAAAATATTGTACACCCCCCAAAAATGTACTTTTTCAGCATAATTGAACAGGTAAATGTTTGATCCTTATTCAAATAGTGGCAACAGATAAAGGTGATATACTTGGACCATCTGGTCACCAGTCATCTCTATGGTTTTCAGGCAGCGCCGACCAATTCGCTCTCCGGGCCCCCGGTGGCACAGGAGAGCCCGGAAAAGCACCGGATGGCGGCGGGACGAGGGGGGGGGGGGGGGGGGGGGGGGGGGGGGGGGGACATCTGCCTCTGAGAACGATCAATCGGCGTGAAAGCCCGCTTTGATCATTCTTATCGTGCACAGAATCGCTTTGCTGAAGACGGCGATATTTGAATGATGCCTGTAGCTGCAGGCATCATTCAGATATCCCCGCACAAAGTGGAGGACGCGGTGGACAAGTGGTTAAAATTGGGCACACTCATGGAATGGCAAAAAACAATGGTACCTAAAAATCCCCATATGCATCGCTTTAAAAAAATGTTAACGGTTACCTGTTTAAAGTTACAGAGTTCTTTTGCTAGAATTAGAGGATGGTGCGCATTAAACTTATTGCTTTCGCAAGATATGTGAACATCTCTTGTGACAGTAATAGGTAGTGACAGGCACTCTATATGGAGGGATCTGGGGTCTAAAAGAACGTAAACCCCTCCTCTGCACTTGAAAAAATTCAAAATGCCCAAATCAGCGTGGAATGGGAGACCCAGACGGAGCTGTGGGATGTCCCCTCCTTGTAATAACAGCCGATGCTGTTCATAAATGGCAGCCAGTGACAATAGACAGGACAGGACTTAGGTGTCTGTCACTCAGTTGTGAGCAGATCCCACATTTTCAGACAGATTGCTGTCAGGGAAGTGTAGGGCCTCGTACACACGATCAAATCTGTCTGCTGGAAACGGTCTGCTAAACCGTTTCAGCAGACAGATTCGATCATGTGTACGGGCAAACAGACAGATTTGGCCACCCGACAGATTTCAAAGCATGCTTTGAAATCTGTCGGCTGGGAACCCGTCCGCCCGACATGTCTGCTGGTTAGTACACTAACCAGCAGACATGTCTTCTCGCACACGCGCCGAATGGTTTTGACGCATGCGCGGAAGTGTTTTACTTCCTGGTGCGGTGACGTGGCGGCGTCAACGTCACCGCCACGTCACCGAAACGTCAGCGCGCTGTCTGCTGGCAGGGATTTTGGTTTGCCAAAATGCCAGCAAACCAAAATGCCAGCAGACAGATTTGTTCAAATCGGTCGGACAGACCGTTTTGAACAAATCTATTTACTCGTGTGTACGAGGCCTAGTGTGATGGAATTATTTCAAAATTATATTTGATAAGTTGAAGCTAATTTTTATTAGAAACCACTAATGTGTTTCTCCATTATATTTCTTTAAGTTTTTATATTCTTTTATATAATCTTTTTTATATACCTTTTTATGTGTACATTTATGCATGTATGAGATTATGAACCACTAGATATGTGCATTCCCGTTCGTACGAATGTTATTTTCGTACGAAAATGTTCATTTTCGTACCCGCGGGATAATGTGTACATACGAAAATATTAAAGCACCAAAATACGAAAACGACGGGATAACGGATGAGCCGCATAACGAACGACCGCAATTACGAACGATCCGACGGGAAAAAACGACAAAACGAAAATGGCAAAATAACGAAAATTAAATCTGTATCAAGAGGTTTGCATTGTGTATTTTGTTTGAATCCGTTTTGTGTTCGTTTTCAGTTGTATGTTCTTTGTTCAATGACATCTATAACAAAAGAATTTCATTATGTATATTGAATGAATTCCTTTTTCTTTTTTCTGTGTATTCAAAATACTGAAGGCAATTTTTTTGTTATAGGTGTCATATCAATAACAAAAGAAACGTGTTCAAATGCAAATCTTTTTTTTTTTTTTTTTTTGAATGGCCAGAGAGTTATGCCGCGTACACACGATCACTTTTTGCGATGAAAAAAAACGACGTTTTCTCTCATGAAAAAAAAACGACGTTTTTCAAACTTCATTTTCCAAAACGACGTTGCGTACACACCATCGTTTTTCACAAAAGCTCGAGCAGTGCGCGGTGACGTCCATCACGTACGACGGGACTATAAAGGGTCATTTCCATGCGGAAGACGGCCTCTTTTGCTGATATCGTGTTGCTGCGTGTTAGTAAAAGTTTGGTGAGAGACGATTCGCGCTTTTCAGTCTTCGTGCTTTAAAAAACGTTTTCTGTCTTACAGTTTGTGCTTTTGGGTTCGTATCTGTGTTACAGTGCTTGTTTTCAGATCGTATCTGTTTTGGCAGTGCGTTCTTGTTTGCACGTTACTGTTTTGCAGGTCGTTCTTCAGAGGCCTTTCTGTTCTTCAGCGCGTTTTTTTTTTAGTGTGATCTGATTTGACGACCGTTTTCTAACCATGTTGCGGGTACGTTCTCGTCGCCGAGAGCGTGCTTTGCATCTTGTTAGGATGTGTGCTGCATCCCGGCTCCGGTCCTTGAGGAGGGCGAGAAGGACTTTGTGGCCAAGGACTGGTTTCTTCGCAGGGACCAGTTCTCTCATATGCCTCTGCTGCGGGAGATCCAAGAAAATAACCCTGATGATTTCAGGAATTTTCTTTGGATGTCTGACCCCGTATTCCAGCAGCTTTTGGCTTCGGTGTCGCCTTATATCACCAGGCAGGACACCGTTATGCGGGAAGCCATCACTGCTGAGCAGCGGCTAGTTGCCACCTTGCGGTACCTGGCAACAGGGAGAAGTCTGCAGGACTTGAAGTTCTCGACGGGCATCTCCCCCCAGGCTCTGGGCCTCATAATCCCGGACACCTGTTGTGCCATAATCCAGGTTTTGCAGGAGGAGTATATTAAGGTAAGTGGTGTCCTTTAAATGCACAAACTGTTCTTATTTTTCATATTTTTGAGTAATGTACAAGCCCACCTAGCCTAGTCCCTATATCCCCCTTGATTTTTGTTCCCTATTGTTGTTCAGTATTTTGAAGTCCCTATATCCCCCTTGATTTTTGTTCCCTATTGTAGTTCCCCCCTCCCCCCCCAATCTTTTTTACAATTTCCCTTTTTTTTTTTTAAATAAATGTTTCAAGGTCTCAAACTCATCTTGGGGCCCCCCCTCACCCTATTTTGTTTGTGTTTTGTGACCATCAGAGGGTGTGATTAATATGCTTAGTAATTATTTTTAATTTATGATTGGGTCAATAATTAATACTTGAACTTAACGCTCTTCTTTTTTTAGGATCCAAGAATGTTTTTGGATATTCTATTAGGAATGTTTGTTTGAATAATTTTTTTTTCGGTTTCTCTACAGTTCCCCACCACGCCACAGGAATGGCAGACTGTGGCAGCGGAATTCTCCCAGCGCTGGAATTTTCCGAATTGTGGAGGAGCTATTGACGGCAAGCACGTCCGCATCGTGCCACCACCCCATTCCGGATCCCATTTTTATAACTACAAGGGGTTCCACAGTGTCGTGCTGATGGCGGTGGTTTCAGCAAATTATGAATTTCTATATCTAGACGTTGGAAGAATGGGCGGATGTCGGACGGCGGGGTCTTTGCCGAGACCGAGTTTGCCCAACGGCTTCAGTCGGAGGAGCTGGGATTGCCACCTGCGGAGGAGAACGAAGAGGGGCTTCCTTTTGTGTTCATTGCAGACGAGGCATTTGGCTTGGGTCCCCACCTCCTGAGGCCATTTCCCCAACGTGCCCTCACCCATGAGAGGAGGGTCTTTAATTATCGGCTGGCCAGAGCCAGAAGAGTGGTTGAGAATGCGTTTGGCATCATGGCCAGCGGGTTCCGCTTGTTTTTAACGGCCATAAACATGGCTGAATACAAATGGGATACCATCATTTTATGTTGCTGTATCCTCCATAATTATCTCAGAAGACATTCTGTCAATTATATTGCTTTATTGCCTGACGAGGCAGTTCATGTACCTGATGTGGCCCGTGAGGCAGGCCATCCAGGCTTGGCCCCCCAAAATGCACGTGCTGTGCGCCAGGCCTACGTGGACTACTTTATGGGTAGGGGGGCCATACCAATGCCAGATCTTGGCTGATTTGCATAATAAAAATCTTTAATGAAAGAAACAGTCTACTTATTTTTTTTACAATATTGTGAATGTTTGTGTATTTTCATTGCCTCCTAGGTTATCATAGTGTTTTATGTGTTTTGAATGGTCTAAATATCCATCATTGTTTGATGTTACCAGCAGTAACATATTTTGAAGGTCAGCATTCATATAAAATAACAAGCCACACAATTGTGAAAGTGACAATTTTTTTAATTTTTAACATTATTTGAACAGAAAACAGGTACAATCCTTTGGTTTTTTTCTAGTGATTCAAACAAAAACCCTTTTTTTTTTTTCTGGTGATTAAAATAACTATACAATCATATGTTTTTTTTTTTTTTTTCTGGTGATTAAAATAACTATACAATCATATTTTTTTTTTTTTTCTGGTGATTAAAATAACTATACAATCATGTTTTTTTTTTTTTTCTGGTGATTAAAATAACTATACAATCATATTTTTTTTATTTTTTATTTTCTGGTGATTAAAATAACTATACAATCATATTATTTTTTTTTTATTTTTTTATGGTGATTAAAATAACTATACAATCATATTTTTTTTTTTCTGGTGATTAAAATAACTATACAATCATATTTTTTTTTTTCTGGTGATTAAAATAACTATACAATCATATGTTTTTTTTTTTTTTTCTGGTGATTAAAATAACTATACAATCATATTTTTTTTATTTTTTTTTTCTGGTGATTAAAATAACTATACAATCATATTATTTTTTTTTTTTTTTTTTTCTGGTGATTAAAATAACTATACAATCATATTTATTTTTTTCTGGTGATTAAAATAACTATACAATCATATTTTTTTTTTTTTTTTTTTCTGGTGATTAAAATAACTATAAAATAGTGTTTGTTCCTCTCATTAACAAACGTACATAAAAAATAAAAAAAAAAATACTTTAAAACCCTCCCCAAAACATCCAGGACATTTTTGAGCTGGAGTCCCACCCTTTTTGTATTTTCCAGGACTTGTCTGGATGCTTGCTGGATGTCCTCAATTTGTTCGGCGCAGGACCATATTTCTCGAATGAGGTAAGGTGCAGTGTCCTTATCAAGTGCTGACCCAGCACGACTTGCTCCTGAAATGTGCGAGCAAACCATGTATTAATAAAAATTAATCCTAGTACCTACATAACCTGTGTATCTGTGTTATCAGACACATTACCGGATGTGGTGGCAGCTTCCCCTTCATCCAGATCCCTCGGGGGTGTTACTTGATCAGTACTTGCGTCCTGCCTTGATGCTTCCTTACGCCCTACGAAATAGAAGAAAGGGAAACCAGAAAGGTAAAAGATTAGAGGGATGAAAGATAATTAAAAATACAACTACAGAGTCCACATGTGTAGAATCCACTGCTGAGCACACTCTCCTTTTTCTGCGTATTGTTATTACTATTAATTATTCACATCTACTAGGTACACATCTACATTAAAAAAAAAACAATTGATGTCACATTAAAAACATAATAAAGATGTCACAACTTTAATGTTTGTGAGAACAATAACTGGTCGTAGGAGTCGTCGTATGTTCAAACTGCAATCATACAAATACGCCCTTTTTTAGAGGATACAGTGGTTGCACTCCGATTTGTCCACGGGAACTAGTCATGAAGATCGTCGTTTATTAGTACAAAAAGCGACGAATGATCGACTACTCCTACGACCAATTTTAGTGTGAGCACAAACAGATACAGTACAACCTGAAAGAAGAAGCACATGGCACAAAGAACAAACACCAAAAATGAGGCCACACATCAAAATTACTTACTTTTGTTTCGAATCATTCTTTTCGCTATTCGCTGCAGCTGCTCTGGCTCTCTATTCTTTAGGTCAGACCACCTCTTTCTGACTTGTTCTTTGCTCCTGCTTTGTCCAAATTTCCGCCTGAGGCTCCTAATGACTTTCTCCATTATGTCCGCCTTCACCTTATTGGGGTGAAGGTAAGGGCCGTGCTTGCCATCATAGTCCTCTTGCTGAAAGATGGTCACCATCTCCACCATCTCCTTGAAAGCCATGTTTGAGGCCTTGTACCTCCGCCTGGAGCTTCTTCTGGTCTGGCTCTGGCCTGCCTCCTGGCTTGAGCTTGCCATATTTTTTGCCCGGCTTGTTCCTCCAGAAATGACACCCACCAAAAAAAAGTTAGAGAAAGGGGCGTGTAAAGGACGAGACCGAACGTCAGGGGCGGGGTATGCCTCGCATCACACGTGTGCGTCGCGTCACACGTGCGCAGTGTTTAAAGGGATCCGACGTCATTGAAAGCGACGTTCACAGTCTGCGGAAGAAGGCGCAAGTCACGATCGAATCATACGACGGTATGTAACTGAATTTTTGACGTTAATATTATTGAACAGTGGATGATGTTGTGTGCTAGAGAAGATATGGTGTTTTAAAGCTTTTAGTAGTAGGAGTGGCTTCACTGACACTAGGTTTTTCCATTTCACATGCAGACAACATGGAGGCCTTCAAGGAGCAGGAATTTTTTACAGAATTCATACAAAGATGGAGGGAGCAGCCAGTCCTCTGGCAAACAAAAAACAAAAAAAATAAAAACAAAGAGGCCAGGAAGCAAGCACTGGAGACCATTCTGGTATTTGTGAAGACAAGGGTCCCAAATGCAACTACTGCGACTGTGAAGACCAAAATAAATTCGATTAGGGGCACCTACAGGACCCAACGGTCATTAGTCCAGGCCTCAATCCGATCAGGAGCTGCAGCTGAGTCCGTATATAGGCCAAACCTCTGGTATTATAATCAGCTGCAGTTCCTGGATGACCATATAGAATCCCGGCCATCCGTGTCGACCCTTCCCCCAAGGAGACAGGCCCCTCTTCCCTGCAGTCAGCAGTCCTCCAGTCTTCCCTGCAGGCAAGAGCAGGCTACCTCGGAGGAAGAGGCTGAGTTACTGGAGGACCCAGATTGTGACCCATGGAGCCAGGTATTGCATTTTACTAACAAATTATGAACTGCAATGTAGAATAATGTTGTCAAATTGATGTTACAAGTGTTGTAAATTATATATGATTGCAGCAAAAATTAGGAACATGTCACTAGGCAATAGCCGCAAAACAGAATGGGGACAAAATCCATAAATGCACAGGTCATAATGATTGTGTGTAAATTTTGGGTACACCTCTAGGGGGGTAAACACAATACACCGGGAAGGGGTCGCAGATGAGAAACAGCCTTTTTGTTAATTCCCATTTTGGCCACCCCCACAAAACAAAACATCCATTTTTAGTTTGTGGAAAGGCCCCCTACTGAGCAATTTCAGCCAACATCAACCCCCCACCGCTAGGGGGCACATATCTGTAGCTGGGTAAGAGGCCACAAAATTAGGGATGTGTGCCCTGTGTGTAAACGATTTTTTCAGACAATTAGCATATGTCAGGATTTTAGAAATGGGTGTGATTAATGAGGACAACAAACTAGGTCCCTTTTTTTCCTACACAGACAGAGCAAAGCCAGGAGGAGGCAGAGCCCATTGGGAGCCAGGAGGAGGCAGAGCCCACTGGGAGCCAGGAGGAGGCAGGCCCCACGGGGAGACAGGAGGAGGCAGGCCCCACGGGGAGACAGGAGGAGGCAGGCCCCACGGGGGGACAGGAGTCACGCCGGTGAGATTGCATCTCCCAGATCCCTCCTCTACGCACTCCCGCAAAAAGGGCACGGAGACTCATGCAAATGGAGGAGGAGACCCAGGCCATGCTCCGTGAAGCAACAGCGGCCATCAGAGAGCAACCCAGTGAAGAAGAGGGCTTTGGAGCGCTGATCGCGGCCAAGCTCCAAAAGCTGGAGCCGGGCCAGCGTGTGCGCTGCGAGCTCTTAATCTTTAAGGCCATAAGCATGGCCACACTGGGCAAGCTCAATGACGACATTGACATTGGGCTGATCAGCACTCCTGTCCTCTCTGCTCTTCCTGCTCCTGCTCCTTCTCCTGCTCCTCCTCTTCCTGAGCCTGCTCTGGCTCCTGCCACAACCTTGCCTCCAGGAACCCAGCCCCCGAAGACTCGGGCTGCAGGGAAGGCTGCAGGGAAGACTGCAGGGAAGAGTAAAGGGAAGAAGAAATGATGGTGCCCCTAATCAAATTTATTTTGTCTTGACAGACGTCAGTGTTGCTTTGTTGGACCCTTGTCTTTTCAAATACCAGCAGGGTCTCCTTTGCTTTCTTCCTGGCTTTTTTGTTTTTATTTTGATTACATTTTTATTTGCCAGATGTGTGTAATTTTTTGATTTGCTTTATTGCTTTGCGACAGAAATAAATGTCTTTTTTTTTTCGTTGCAAAATTTGTACATGTGTATTTTGAACAATATATAGAGATCATTTACTGAGTAGGCAGACACATTTAAAAAAAATAAGGAACATGGGACAACAACCTCCTTGTTGGTAATTTATTAAAAAAATAAATAAAAAATATGTTGGGTCACTTCACACACTCCAAAATCAACCAGAATTCACATTTTGATAAACATTTAAACATTTAAAAAAAAAAAAGGGAGATGATGTGCTTAAACAAAAAAAGAGGAAATAAAGACATAAAGAAAAAAAAAAAACAAAGGTTAACAGAAATATGTAACAAGATCTGTTAACCTTTTGACATTCTATTTTTTTTTTTTTTTTTTGGTCTTTATTTCTTTTTATTTCCTCTTTTTTGGTTTAAGCACATCATCTCCCTTTTTTTTATTTTTAAATAAAAAGTTTTTTTGAAATGTCAACTATGTAACAAGATGAGCCACAACAAACTAGGAATTTAGTGTAGCATTTAAATGCATTGGTTCAAATGCAGCGCATTCTTTGCTTCATTATACTTTTAAAAAGAAACGAATGTGCTTAATCCATTCTGAACAGTAGTTTTACCTGAACAAGCGCTCCCGTCTGAAAAATTGCTTCTGAGCAGGCGCGGGTTGAAAACGTCGTTTTGCACATCGTTTTGCCCACACACGGTGACTTTTTATGACACAAAAAACGACGTTTTGAAAAACGACACAAAAAATTCAAGCATGTTCGAATCTTTTTTTCATCGTTTTTTTGAAGACATAAAACGACGTTTTGCCCACACACGATGATTTTAAATGACGTTTTTGAAAACGTCGTTTTTTTTTCATCGCAAAAAAACGACCGTGTGTACGCGGCATAACTCTCTGGCCATTCAAAAAAAAAACATAAACAAAAGATTTGCATTTGAACCTGTTTCTTGTTATTTTCGTATGTTGATATGACACCTATAATAGACAGGAATTCATTCAATATACATAATGAAATTCTTTTGTTATAGATGTCATTGAACAATGAACATACAACTGACACTAACAAAAGAAAAGCATTCAAGATACACAGAATGCAAATTGACGAAAATTCACGATAATTATTGTCTAACAAGAAACGAACATGAATTGAACAGAATAACGAATCAGCCCGCATGTACGAAAATAAAACGGTAACGGAAATACGAAACGATCGGAATACGAAAAAATCACGTCGTACGACAAACGAACGGGAACGAATGGGAAAACGGGCGTCTTACGAAAAACGAACGGAAACGAACAGACGGGACCATACGAAACGGAACAAAAAAAAACGAAAAAAAATTCTGTGCACATGTCTATAAACCACAATAGTGCCTTATCTTCCTTGATATTACATAAGATATGTGATAATGAAAAATATGAACGAGCTTTGAAAATACAAAAGAAGAGCTGTTTGTTCAAAAGCCATTCTCCCCCCCCCCCCCCACTGTGAAGAACTTTGAAAGTCTATGTTGACTTGAATTTGGCAAGAGAAAAAGCAAAGAGAAGCTATGTTACACCTCCCCCTCACATCCTGTGATAATGGATTGCAGACCTTGTATCAGGAAGAAACCAACTGCTAAGCATGAAACTTCCATTTCTTTCTGGACTGTCCCATATTATATGTCAGAACCCCTGGAAGCTAAATAAGGTTTTTGTATGGGAAACCCCATAGAAGGGGCTTAAACAAAGGAGTAAAGCACATGTTGTTGAGTGGGCGTGGATGAGGGCGTATGTGGGGTGTGCCAATGGTTGGATGGGAGGGAACTGGGTGTGTTTTTTATCACGTGAGGGTGTGTATCTGTATCATGTTAGCCAATGAAAAAACACTCTGTGTTGTTTAAATAAAACTGAAGCTGCCTATGCTGCAGCCATTCATTTTCTTTTCCTCTACTGAAGACATCTCCTCTTCTCTTTTTCTTGATTGCAGTAAGATAATGCCAGCCTCCCTGAGACTGTAATAAGAGTAATTGATTAATTAATCGGGGTCTCTAATAGTTCTATTACACTAGGACTTACCATGGAGGTCTGGACTGGAGCTGCTATGAGAGAGACATCGGAGTGACATGGGGAGACAGCTGACAATACAAAGTATGGCCCATACTTTGCATTATCTGCTATCATCAGGGACAGATGCGATCCAGAGACCCCACTGTATGGCGATCTCTGGATTAGATCTGTCCCTGGGGACAGAAGACAATGGCATCATTGGCATTAATGATTTGATTCGGATTGGGAATTGGAACTGACCTCCTGACACGAAGTGTTTGCTTGCTGGAACGTTGACAGTATCTGATGGCCACAGGGAAGATGGCAAGATGCTGCTGTAACCTAGGGTTGCCACCTTTTCTTCAAGCCAAACCCGAACACTTCAGCGTTGCACAACAATTTTCTTTTCCTAGTATGCATAAACTATGCATAGATGTTGCTATTAAATAACATTTCTATTCATATGAAGTTAACCACACAAGTCCCCCTTTACATCAGAGTCCACAGAGTTACCCCTGTGCATCAGAGTCCACAGAGTTACCCCTGTGCATCAGAGTCCACAGAGTTACCCCTGTGCATCAGACTGTCCACAGGAGTTACCCCTTTCATTCCACAGAGTCCACAGAGTTCTCCCTTTACATCTGAATCCCCAGATTTACCCTTTTACTGTAAGGGGGGACTCTGATGTAAGGGAGAACTCTGGGGACTCTGACGTAAGGGGAGAACTCTGGGGACTCTGACGTAAGGGGAGAACTCTGGGGACTCTGACGTAAGGGATGCTCTGGTGTACGGCAAGGACTCTGATGTAAGGGAGGGGGAGCACAGTGGCCTCTGGTGCAAATAGTGGGGGGAGACTTAGTCCAGTCTGAATAATGTGTCCGGGTCTCAGACAGTGTGAAACCCGGACGCAGGATTCCAAACCCGAACTGTCCGGGTGAATCCCGAACAGGTGGCAACCCTACTGTAACCTGATGCTTTCTGGATGGATCTGATGTGGGTGTAGGTCACTGTCTGTCTACACCTGGTCTGCAGACACTCCCTTATCAGACCAGCTAGGAAAGGACACATATCAGAAGAGACAAGAAGGCTGCGAACCCCGAGATTTAAACATGTAGGAAAAGGAAGTTTACCCCATGGGGCTTTGGACAGCCAAAATATAACAATATAGTCTAGTAAAACATGATTTATTTGCGGATTGTCTATACCATACAGATAAAATATAATGACAATAAAAGAACCCCTTATGGATCAAGTGATACAATGCAGATCATACAATATGAGTACAGTTACATACAACATTGCATAAAAACTGCGCGGTGTGCGTGCCCCGAAGCGTTTCGACCTGTGGAAGGTCTCTTCAGGGAGATGATTGATTCTACAAAAATATATACATAACATAAGTTTGAGATCAAAAAGACATGTTTGAGTATATATCACATATAAAAGACCCGAACAGAAAGTTACCGTTGTCAAAAAAGTGTTCTGATAGTCAAAATTGTACAGACCCGTTGGGAAAACCGAAGGGAGCCCCATATGAGCGCCCCCCAGAAACCCGGAGGGGAGAAGAGGAGAAGAAAAGAACATGGCCCACGGGTGGGTTACAAGGAGCCGCACAGCTGAACGTCCTCCGACGACCTGGGGAGCCGATACCTGCAATGAGCACCCCATGGGTTAGCCATATATTCCCAAGAAGATTCATGGTATTAAATCATAGCAAGTTGTGCTGAGGTCTAAAATGTATATAAAGGTAAGGCATATTAGTGTATAAGAAACGGACTGGCAGTATAGTTCTAACATGTCTAAGGCCGCGTACACACGATCAAATCTGTCTGCTGGAAACGGTCTGCTAGACCGTCCCAGCAGACAGATTCGATCGTGTGTGTACGGGCGAGCCGACGGATTTGGCCACCCGACAGATTTCAAAGCATGCTTTGAAATCTATCGGGTGGGAACCCGTCTGCCCGACATGTCTGCTGGATACGTTTTGTTTCACCTGTGGTGTTTATCTTGGTCCAGCAGTGCACCAAGACCTTTGCAGCCATTGTGCTATATGCTGGGTGCTTGGTGTGCTTCTGTACTTTTAAGGAGGGGTGGCTCCCCTTCAGTCCACCTGCCCCTATCTATCCATTAAAATGCATGTGCCTCCATTGTGAGGACACTCACTGTTAGTGTTAGGACCACAGAATTATGGGGTGCCTTGGCGCGGCTCTGTGGCTCACGCATGCGTTTGCAAATGCGTGCGGACAAAACCCCTGTTTTTAACGCACATTGTTAGACAGGTTAATTGGTTGTTCTGCTAGCTGGTCGGTAAGTAGGCTTGGTTATTCCCTGGGCATTCCCCAGGTTCTTGTTGTTATCTGGTTAGTACACTTACCAGCAGACATGTCGTCTCGCACCGGCGCCGAATGGAGTGTTTTACTTCCTGGTGCGGTGACGTGGCGGCGTCAATGTCACCGCCACGTCACCGACACGTCAGCGCGCCGTCTGCTGGCGGGGATTTTGGTTTGCTCGTGTGTACACGCGAGCAAACCAAAATCCAAGAGACAGATTTGTTCAAATCGGTCGGTCCGACCGATTTGAACAAATGAATTGCCTCGTGTGTACAAGGCCTAAGAAAATAAATAGGATCTAGACATTGAAAACCCATTAGGGTGTTAGATCAATGAGTATGATCAATGATGTTGTATCTTAAAAAATATGTAAATAAATAAATATTGGGGTACTACATAAGTTAGCATGTAGGTGCTCCATGAATTAAAAAAAGGAAAAAAAATAAGTGAGTATTATTAATCTAATAAATAGTGCATAAAGGTGGGTGGGAGTGTAATGCCAATTGCATTATAGACGTGATGTAAACCATCAAAATTATTTGGGTACATAAGAGTGATGGTGGGAGTAAAAATAAATAAAAAAATAAGCACAATAAAACAAAACCATCAACCAAAAGGGCTGGTGTCAGAAATCAAGAAAGGAAGAGTGATAGTTGGATAACCAACTAACAAGTGTGTGAGTGAAAAGGTGCTGTTACCTGAAAGGTGGTAGGCAGGATATAGGTAGGTTGCTGAAATAAGTTGGTAGTGCTTGTTGCTAAATATTAAAGTCTGGGCTGCAAAAGATGCAAAAGGCACACAGACCACTAATTGTTAGGGAAGAAGTATACAAACTGCCGTCCGTGCTAGGCTGCCTGGAATTAACAAATGATTCACAGGCAGGTGTTCTTATATAGGCCTATGGGTGTGGCAACCACAAAAAAAAGGGGGCTATAACATATGCAGGTTTCAGGCTACCCCATGGACAACGGAGATGATGACGTAGGGGCCGCTCAGATCATTATCATTATCAGACCAGCTCACCTACTATGTGAAAACAGCAACATCACCACCCCCTTCCTTTATCAGGTGCACAGCTCAGCTACTAAAGGTGGGTGGTGGACACACAGCAAACCCCCCATATCAAATCAGCTCAGCTGAACTATATTACCTGGGTGGTGGACAACGTCCCCCCTTCCCTGTTATCAGCCAGGGCAGAGAATGATGACACACACACAGGCCTGTGGTAGCAGTGGTGGAAGAGCAGCAGAAAAACAGTGACACACCGCAAGACCAGGCTAATGCAGCCACGGCGCAGGGGGTGTTCCGGCTGAAAAAAAAATACCAAAGGGAGCAGCCAGGACTCTTGCGCGCCCCTGAGATGGTGTCATCTGACTCAGGTAAAGTGGCATCGATTTTAAACAACTGCCAATTTTCCAGGTCTGACTGGCCTAGCAAATTTAAAAATTAGTTGACTGATGCTAAAAGAAGTTCCCAAAATGTAATTGTTAGGTATTCAGGTAAGTCTTGCAACAGTTGGAGTCAAAGTGCATGCATCTGCAGAGACTGTACCAATAAAACCTGCATGAGAGGTGTGTTACTGTCCAATATGAACATTAAAGTAAGACAACAGTTTGCCATAGAACATATAGGTAAAGGCCAAGCCTTCAGGTACAATGTGCTGTAGACTGAATGAAATTTAGAGTTGTTTGGTCACAGTATAAGTAGTGGTCCAGTGGTTTTATTTATTTTTGTAATTTTTTTGGGTGAATGAGTACAATGTACCTGATACTCATTTACAAAAGGGAGCTGGGACTGGGGGTCCCCTTGTTAAAGTGGGCTCCCAGATTTCCAATAAGCCCACTGCCCACAACAAAAATTAAAAAAATCCTTTAAATATAGTGCCTGGGAGTCCCCTTAGTCTGCCTGTAAAGTGGCATATTTGTAGCATGTATAGAACCAACTGCAGCAAAAATTACATTTCTAAAGAAAAAAAAAAAGTCAAATCACATTTAAATTTACTTGCAGTTAAAATTGCTAGCCCTGCTATTTAAATTAAAATAAATAAAAAAGTGAGGCGTGAGGTTCCCCCCCCCCCCCCCAGTCCATAACCATACTCCACAGCAAAATGTAAAAAAAAAAAAACAACGTGGGGCCCCCCAAAAATCAATACCAGACCCTTATGCAGCCGGAAGGCCAGGAAAGGGGGAAGGATGAGCGAGCACCCCCTTTATGAACCATACCAGTCCACATGCCTTCAACATTAGGGGGTGCTTTATGGGCAGGAAAAAAAAACAAATAGGCTACACTGTCCACGAAGGCTGACCACCTACTGCGGCTCCGCCATTTGACAATTTTTATACACAGTATCTCACAAAGCTGAGTACACCCCCTCACATTTTTGTATATATTTTATTATATCTTTTATATCTATGTGACAACACTGAAGAAATTACACTTTGCTACAATGTAAAGTAGCGTAAAGCTTGTATAACAGTGTACATTTGCTGTCCCCTCAAAATAACTCAACACACAGCCATTAATGTTTAAACCGCTGGCAACAAAAGTGAGTACACCCCTAAGTGAAAATGTCCAAATTTGCTCAAATTCTCAATATTTTGTCAATATTTTGTATGGCCACCATTATTTTCCAGCACCGCCTTAACCCTCTTGGGCATGGAGTTCACCAGGTTGCCACTGGAGTCCTCTTCCACTCCTCCATGATGACATCAAAGTTTTTTTACATTCATGCGTTCTATGTTCCAGCCCCCCCAACACTAATCACAGACAGTAAGCCAATTAAGAGATGGAGGGGGCGGGGCAGGGCTGAGCCATGGCTCGGTGTGTGAACGGACACACAGAGCCGCGGGTTATGACATCACGTCCGGGCCTCACAAGTAAACAAAGCCGAGATCTCAGCTAGAAAAGCATCAGATCGTCAATTTTTTTTTTGATCTGATGCTTTCCAGCCTGGAGGAGATATGTGGGGGTCTTATAGATATAATGGGCTAACATTACTGTTTTTTTATTATTAATTAAAATGTTGTTTAAAAAAAATGTGTTTCAAAAATTACTGCGCAAATACTGTGTGACATAAAAAGTTCCAATGACCACTTTTTTTTTTCCTAGCACGTCTGCTAAAAAAAATATATATAATGTTTAAGGGTTCTGAGAAATTTTCTAGCAGAAAAAATATGATTTTATTAGAGGCTGGCATAGCACACTGTGTAAGTGTTTTTTATAAACAAGCGCTGTAAATACTGAATTTCAGCTGTCTTCAGGCCATTACACATTACTCATGGCCACTTTCCTGCTCTGATAGATGTCTTCGCTCTGACGTCAGCCGAGGAGATCACGTGGCCGCTCGTCTCCTCCGCAGAAGCCTTCCATCACAGCTGGAAAGCAGAGGCGAGTCACGTGACTTGCCAGAAGACAGCTGAAATTTAGTATTTACAGTGCTCGTTTTTAAAAACCACACCAACAGTGTGCTATGCCAGTATCTAATAGAAGGGCTGGCAGTAACAATTTTAGGTTTTTATTTTTAGAATACTAGTGGTGGGTGGGCGGACCAGGCCAGAGACAGACAGAGAGGGTGCTGACAGGTAGGAAGGAGGGGAGAAGAGAAGAGCAGAGCAGGGCAGCCTATCACGGAGGGAGATACTTTGACCACAGTGTTTAGGGCGGAGCAGCCCAGGTCATACAGGCCATACAGGAAGTGCAATGTTTATTTTTTTTTTACAGTTTAGAGGGGGACAGATTACATAGCACAAACACTGTGCTGTGTAATCTGCTTTAAGGGGCCAGAATCTATATATATATATATTGGGGTTAACAAACGCTTTAAGTAATGTTTTGGTTCCAATCAGATTTGGGTACTTATCAAGGGGAAGTTAGGGTTCAGGGGCTAGGAGTAACTAGCTTCAGCAATGTATTAGGATAGTCCTCAAATTTTCCACTTGCCTTTTCGCATTTTGCTAGTGGAAAATGATGACTGGCGAGCAAGGGCTTGGCGAGTGTGGGCTAGTGGGGGCGAGCCGGCAGGCAGGGTTGAATGGAAACCGTTCGCCCACGGGATGAGAGAGTGGAGAAAGAGAGAGGGTGGCCAGATTATCATAGGGGAAGAGAGCGTGGAGGAAGAGGAGAGCTGGCCGGACCACAAAGCGGGGATTGCACGCTGTAACAGCTTACATTTGAAATGCCTCTGCTCACGGTCACATACAGTCCAACCTCCTGACCCAGCACCTGTGACAGACAGAATCCCGATCCAATGCCAGGGTGGATGTGCTCTGTCTGTCACGGGGTCAGGAAGTGGGGCTGTGTGTGACCACGAGTGGAGGCATTTCAAATGTAAGCCGGGCAATCCCTGCTCTGTGATCCAGCCAGCTCTCCTCTTTCTCCACGCTCTCCCTCTGTGTTGATCCTGCCGCCCTCTCTCTTCCTCTGCACAGGTGCGGCTGCAATGATAGACACGGGTGAGGCAGCAATGATGGGCACAAGTGAGGCTGCAATGATGTGCACAGGTCACGCTGCAATGATGTGCACAGGTCACGCTGCAATGATGGGCACAGGTCACACTGCAATGATGGGTACAGGTCACACTGCAATGATGGGCACAGGTGAGTCAGCAATTATGGGCACAGGTATGGTTGCAATTATGGGCACAGGTGATGCTGCAATGATGGCCATTGGTCACGCTGCATTGAGTGGCACAGGTGAGGTTGCAATGAGGAGCACTGGTCATGCTTTAATGATGGTCAATGGTCACGTTGCAATGATGGGCATAGGTGAGGCTGTAATGATGGGCACTGGTCATGCTACAATGATGGGCACTGGTCAGGCTGCAATGATGGGTACAGGTGAGGCTGCAATGATGGGCATAGGTCACGCTGCAATGATGGGCAGAGGTCACACTGCAATGATGGGCACAGGTCATGCTGCAATGACGGGCACAGGTCACACGGCAATGATGGACACAGGTGAGTCTGCAATGATGGGCACAGGTGAGGTTGCAATCATGGGCACAGATGAGGCTGCATTGGTGGGCACTGGTCACGCCACAGTGATCAGCACAGGTGATGCTGCATTGATGGGTGCAGGTAAGGCTGCGTTGAGGGGCACAGGTGAGGCTTCACCGAGAGGCACAGATAAACTTAATTCTACATAAAACATTTAAGTGTCATTTCATGGGAAAATATATGATGGTGTGTTTAGGTGTGGGATTAGGGTAGATGTTGAGTGGGGCAACTGGTGGCGAGTAACCCTTAAGGCCTGGCTAGTAGCTCAGGACTTGAAATTTAAAGATTAAAGATTAAGGCTAGGGATCAGGGTATGCAGGGCACATTTATTTGAAATTAGAACCCTAAATTTAATTGAACACAATAATAAAATGTTGTTACATTTAATTCATTGCCAAAATCTTAGTAATTTTAATCTTAACGAAAGGTAAATTCAGAAGCAGAGTACCGGTACTTTGTATTGTATGGAACGTGCCTACTGTTTTCGTATTACAATGATCATGAATCAGCAGTCTATGTTTTTTTTCCGCTGTTCATTGCATCCTCTAAGAAGGTGCCAGTTTGTCTTTAGGTCTACTGAGGTATGCACATTAAATAACCATATTTCCAATTACGGTATATATCGCCCAGTTCATATGATTTGATGATTTTCAGTCTAGATGATATATTGTACCGGTATGAGAATGCAGCATTAAAAAGCCGAGAAAAGCTGATGACCTTTGTTGTCTTACCTAACAATACTTACTATTTCTTTAAAAAGAAAAAAAAAGTGTCCCAGATTATATAACCCTTTATCATTTACAGTCTGTTTTGCTATCAGTCATACTTTGAGAACCATAATGCATATTTTGTGAACGGAAGCCAGCCTTCTGGTATCGTGTTCAATGCTGCATTTAGACAGAAAGATAGATTAAATGTTACATAAATCTAATAGCCTGTGCAATGTGATACTAATAAAAGACACGCAGATCTTCTCAAACTACATTTGAAATTCTAGTCCAATAGCATTTCAGATGTGATATTAGCGGACTGACAAGATTGATGTAAAATCCTTCTTTGCTGTTTCTTACACATTTTAGCATCCAATGCAGGCTATGTCATTCTCTACCTGATTTAATAATTCCTTGCTGTGCATATGGAAACAGAAACTAAATCAAAATAATTCTAGAAATTGAATATACATTTTATTTTTTTAAAGCTGCACTCCAGGAAATATTAGTACTGCAGGGTGGGAATAAGGGGTTCCATGAGGTAATTGGGAGCAAGTGGATTTGTGTTGGTATGGGAGTTTTTGGAGGGTGTGCTAGGAGTGGCGATTTAAAAACATTTGTGTTTCAAGGAGGAATGGGGGAAGATAAGTGAAAATTTTGGGGGTTTGCACTAGAAGAGGTGATATGGTAGTAGGGGATTTCTCTTTTTTGAGGGGGGGGGGATTTGTGCTAGTAGGGGTGACTGGGGGAGGAGGGATTTGTGCTAGGAGGGGACATTTTTGAGAGGGCAGACTTGTGCTAAGCTTGGGTGCTGGGAGGGGGGATTTAGAGTTAGGGGAGGAAGGATGTGTACTCAGAGGAGAAATTTGAGGGGTAGAGGATTTGTTCTCGGAGGAGTGTATCTTTTGTGGGGGGGTGGGGGTTGTGCTGGGGGAATTTGGAGGATGGGGGAGATTTGTGCTGGGAGGAGGGATTTTAGCAATGGGGCAGATTTGTATTTGGATGACGGGGATTTAGAGGGTAAGCATACAGATTAGTACTCAGTTTTGTCAGGGTTTTTTGCTGACACATAGGGCCAGATTCAGGTAGATGGGCGAATCTTTAATTTGGAGTAACGTTTCTCATTTACGTTACTCCGCCGAAACTTTAGGAGCAAGTACTGTTATTCACAAAGCACTTGCTCCTAAAGTTGCTGCGGCGTAGCGAAAATGAGCCAGCGGAATTCAAATTGGGGGGGGTAGGGGGCGTGTATTATTATAACTAGGCGCGATCCCGCGGCGAACCTACTGCGCATGCGTCGACTGTCAGTGCGCATGCTTCAAATTCTGTCAGTGAACGTCAATGACGTCAATCCCCATTCACAGACGTTTTACGCAAACGACTCAAATTAATTTTTTTTCCGAAGCGATGACGACGGCAATACTTAACATAGGATACTCCACCTAGGGGGCATGTATTTCTTTACGCCGCGTATCTCTTACGGAAACGTTGGAAAGTCACTGCGTCGCGCCCGAATACGATCGTGAATTTCCAATTCCCGCTGATTAACATATTCTCGGCGTTAATCAGCGGGAACGCCCCGCACGCCATTTTTAAAATTGAAGTTCCGATACGACGGCGTAATACAATTACGCCGCTCGTATAGGAACTCCAACCCGGCGTTTCTTGTTTTCTGGTTACAGAAAACAAAAACGCTGGTTCAAAGTGACAGTTAGGCTGGAGTATCACTGATTTCTCCAGCCTACCTGAATCTGGCCCATAATGCTCATACATCTTGGAGGGCACAGTTAGGCATGTTTGTCCTGAGCTCTAGATGACCTTGTCCTGGCACTGCTTGCTTGCACAATTGCATCCATCCGGCTTGGCACAAACTAAATATACCTGATGAAAAACCCTGGGAGTCAATCTCCCTTTCGCTAAGATCTCTTCACTGGTTGCCAGTGAAAGACAGAATCACTTTAAGGCACTTTGCCTTACACACAAGTGTATTCAAGGAAACGCTCCCCAGTATCTATGCGGAAAAAAAAAAGCCCATAACCCAAATCGCACTTTGCGATCCACAAATCAGAACATACTGTACATCCCAAAGGCAAGATACAAATCCAAAGGAGACCGGAGATTTGCTGTCCAAGGACCGCGACTGTGGAATGCACTACCAACCACCATCCGATTGGAGTCCGATCACTTGGCCTTCAGGAGAATGATTAAAACTCATCTCTTCTGAAGGTAGAGCCTTCCTTTATCCAAGGAATGGAAATAGCGCCCAGAGGCGATTCAGTTCGCAAGTGTTGCGCTCTATACGTTTTTTACTCACTCACTCACTCACTGGGGTAGCTGGAAATCACTATAGTAGTCAACAATTACTACAGTGATAACAATGATCTTCCAGGTCCTGCTCAGATTCTATGCAAGCGGCTGCCCCACTTCACATCAACCACTGAAGGTCACTTGCTTGGCACTGCTGCCATTTATATTTTTTGGATGAGGTGGAGATTGTGACATCACCACCTCTCCTCTCCACATTGTCTAATGAGCTTTAAGCCTATCTTCTTGTATGTGATGTGTGGAAAGATTAGAACATCTGTGATTTTTTTTTTTTTTCCACTGGGGAGTTTTCAGGTCACTTTCTAGAACGAGAGGTGATGGAAAATCTTTCCAATCGAGACATATGCACTTATGCAGCAATAAATAAAACTTTTATTTGTAGAGTACCAAAGGGTTAGAATCTCTCTTGGATTTTTATGTTGCCTGTTCCTTCCAGTCATAGTGGTCCCCTCATGCTTCATGATCTTAAAGGGTATTTTCACTTTTGCAGTGAAATTGAAATAATGCCTACTTTTATTCTGTTACAAGTTCCCTTTTATATAGCATAACTTAAAATAAAATATTTCAAAATTGCAGCCTACTATTTTAAATGACCTTTTCTGAATGTAGGCAGGGCCTAAACAGTGTACCCAGGTAAACACACATGGATATTTAACTTTGTGCAGAAATAGAATGTCCACATAAATAAGGCAGTTTACAGCAATAGCACTACATATACAGTATTATGCAGGTTATGCACCTCTTCAGACAGATGAGGGCACTGTTTATCCACAAGGCACTTTCCATATACAGTATATTTAATATCAAGGGCTTACAGACTGCCAGAAGAGCACTGAGGGGGCTATGATATTGCTTGGTCACACATCGTTCCTCAAATGTCCCTGCAAATACCTGGCTGCCAGTGGGAGATTGTTCCATAAAGTGACAGAGGAGACATCCTGAAAGGGGAAACCTACTCTTTCCCTCATCAACAGAAATCTCACCCTACTACAGTATTTCTAATATCTCCCTAACTAGTAGGGGCTCGGCCCCTATTTTACCCACTTTCTTACTGGGCACTTAAACCCCCTTCCTGCCCAGATCAATTTTCAGCTTTCAGTGCTGTCACTCTTTGAATGACAATTGTGCGGTCATGCTACACTGTACCCAAATTAATATTTTTTATCATTTTTTTTTCTCACACAGATAGAGCTTTCTTTTGGTGGTATTTAATTGCTGCTGGGATTTAATTTTTTTGCTAAATAAAACAACAAAAGATCAAACATTTTGAAAAAAATAACAAATCTGTTTCATAGTTTGTTATAAAATTTGGAAAACATGTAATTTTTCTCCTTTACTAATGTGCGCTGATGAAGCTGCACTGATGGACACTGATAGGCTGCACTGATAGGCAGCACTGATAAGGCAGCACTAATAAGCACTGATGAGGCGGCAGAGAGGTGGCACTGAGGGGTTGCACTGATGGGTACTCATGGTGGCACTAATAAGCAGCACTGATGATCACTGATGGGTGGCACTGATGGGCACTGGTAGGTGACACTGATAGGCAGCATTTATCTGTGGCATTGATGGGTGGCACTGTGGGCACTGGTAGGTGGCACCGTGGGCACTGGTGGGCACAGAATATGTATCTGCGGCTTTCTGTGTGGGGGACTGATGTCCCTCTGACAGAAGCCGGAGAAAAATACAGATTACCGATCATCTGCTCACATCACGTGATCAGCCGTCATTGGCTGCTAGTGATCACGTGGTAAGGTGTTGGGATCGACCCCTTACTCGAATCTGTGATTAGACGAGTCTCATAAACTAAGGGATCGCACCGCGCATGATCCGCAGGGACGCGCAAACATCGCTTTTTTGGGAGGGAGGCCCAGTCTCCGAAGGGAGGGGGATTATGCTCTGCTTCATTATGTCACAGTACATGTTGGCATTCATGGTTCCCTCAATGAGCTGTAGCTCCCCAGTGGCGGTAGCACTCATGCAGCCCCTGTAAAGAGTCTGGTGAACGGAGTGAACCATAACTGCGGTAACAAGGATTTCAATGCTATTCTTTATGTGAGAATTCGGTATTCGGCCTCAGGCGTCACTCCACACAAACAGGAGTTTGGGGGTTCTCTACATCATCTCTCTCTCTCTCTCAAATAAAAATAGGCATTGAGCTACTGAGCTTGGACACATTACAACATGCGACCAAAGCTTAGAGTTTAAAATTATAGTATGCACGTAAAGATTCCAATGCACAACTGTATGCAAGTGATTATCAGTATTACATAGTGTCGTGCATTAGGCCACCAAGGGAGAAGGTATGAAATATGCCAACCCTTAGCATAGAAAAGTTTAGGCGAACATGTTCCGCAACTTAGGGCATAGGCCCATAAACAGGTAGCACGTATGTCAAGCACGTAGTAAATAGGCGTTGTTGAGGCAACTAATACTTACATTTGAGAGGCAATTGTAGCTAAGGTACTTTGAGAGTACACGTAGTAAATAGAAGTTGTAGTGACAACAAATAGTTGCATCTGGGAGGCAATTATAGCACAGGTACTTTGAGAGTACACATAGGAAATAGGAGTTATGGAGACAACTAATAGTTGCATATGAGAGGCAATATAGCTCATAGTAAATAGAAGTTGTAGAGACAACCAGTAGTTGCATATGACAGGCAATATAGCTCAGGTAATGATAGTTGCATGTCTCTTTAAGATGCTCTACAGCGACAGCTAAAGACACACCAGTCAATCCCAAGAAGTATCTTAATAGTTAGCAAGCCAGAGTAATTACAATAAATGTTTAAGTGTAATTATATGTAGCAAGTTTTCCTGTAGAACTACAAGTGAAAGAATTGCTACTTATCCGTGTGCAGGCTTGAGTTTTGCAGCAAGGGACTCTGTAGTGTAGGGCATCAGCAAGGAAGAACTCCCAGGTTGTCCGCAGCGATGGCAGACAGGACGCAGTCTTTTGCTAGCTGGCCATAATGTTGCCCATTCTTGTAGCGTGACCTGTAAGGCTGACAATAATAGAACAAGGTTTCTATTCCAGGTGAATGCCTTTATAGGCAGTGGACAGGTGCAGTGAATAGCACTGAATAGCAGTGAATAGCACTGATTCAAGCAAACCGCCGATTCGCAGCGCACTTCTGTGTTCCAGGCTGGAACGCACACGACGCCGGGCGATGACATCATCGCGTAAGCGTCGTATGCGTTCCAGCGTGGAACACACTACGACGCCAACAGCGCCTGCTATTACAAAGAACAGGCGGTGCGACAGCGCCTGTTACAGCCCCATACCATGACACTTCCACCACCATGCTTGACTTTAGGCAAGACAAATTTGTCTTTGTACTGCTCACCTGTTTGCCACCACACACGCTTGACACCATCTGAACCAAAAAAGTTTATCTTGGTCTCATAAGACCTCAGGACACATTTCCAGTAATTCATGTCCTTAGTCATGCTTGTCTTAAGCAAACTATTTTTCTTGTGCATCATCTTTAAAAGAGGTTTCCTTCTGGGACGACCAATTTGATGCAGCGTGCAGCGTATGGTCACTAACAGGCTGACCCCCCACCCCTTCAACCTTGCCAGCAATCATACGTCTATTTCCCTAAGACAACCTCTGAATATGACACTGAGCATGTGCACTCGACTTCTTTGGTTGACCATGGCGAGGCCTGTTCTGATTGGAACCTGTCCTGTTAAACCGCTGGCCACCATGATGCAGCTCAGTTTCAGGGTCTTGACAATCTTCTTATGGTCTAGGCCATCTTTATGTAGAGCCAAATTTCTTTTTTTCAGATCCTCAGAGAGTTCTTTGCCATGAGGTGCCATGTTGAACTTCCAGTGACAAGTATGAGAGAGCAATTTTAACACACCTGCTCCCCATTTACACCTGAGACCTTGTAACACTAACGAGTCACATGACACCGAGGAGGGAAAATGGCTAATTGGGCCCAAATTGGACATTTTTACTTAGGGGTTTACTCACTTTCGTGGCCAGCGGTTTAGCTGTGTGTTGATTAATTTGAGGGGACAGCAAATTTACACTGTTATACAAGCTGTACATCCACTACTTTACATTGTAGCAAAGTGTAATTTCTTCAGTGTTGTCACATGAAAAGATATAATAAAATATTTACAAAACTGTTAGGCCTCGTACACACGAGGCAATCCATTTGTTCAAATCGGTCGGACCGACCGATTTGAACAAATCTGTCTGCTGGCATTTTGGTTTGCTCGCGTGTACACACGAGCAAACCAAAATCCCCGCCAGCAGACAGCGCGCTGACGTGGCGGTGACGTGGCGGTGACGTTGACGCCGCCACGTCACCTCACCAGGAAGTAAAACACTTCCGCGCATGTGTCGAAACCATTCGGCGCGTGTGCGAGAAGACATGTCTGCTGGTTAGCGTACTAACCAGCAGACATGTCGGGCGGACGGGTTCCCAGCCGACAGATTGGTAAGCATGCTTTCCAATCTGTCGGGTGGCCAAATCCGTCGGCTCGCCCATACACACGATCGAATCTGTCTGCTGAAACGGTCTAGCAGACCGTTTCCAGCAGACAGATTTGATCGTGTGTACGAGGCCTTAGGGGTGTACTCACTTTTGTGGCATACTGTGTATGTATGTATGTATGTATGTATGTGTGTGTATATATTTCTGCACAAATTGGTCATAAAATGCAATCTGATCTTCATCTAAGTTACAATAGACAATCAAAGTCTGCTTAAACTAATAACACACAAATAATTAAATTTTACCATGTTTTTATTGAACACACAATGTAAACATTCACAGTGCAGGTGTAAAAAGTATGTGAACCCTTGGATTTAATAACTGATTGAACCTCCTTTGGCAGTAATAACTTCAACCAAACGTTTCCTGTAGTTGCAGATCAGACATGCACAACGGTCAGGAGTAATTCTTGACCATTCCTATTTACAGAACTGTTTCAGTTCAGCAAAATTCTTGGGATTTCTGGTGTGAATCGCTTTCTTGAGGTTATGCCACAGCACCTCAATCGGGTTGAGGTCAGGACTCTTACTGGGCCACTCCAGAAGGTGTATTTTCTTCTGTTTAAGCCATTATGTTGTTGATTTACTTCTATGCTTTGGGTCGTTGTCCTGTTGCAACGCCCATCTTCTGTTGAGCTTCAGCTGGTGGACAGATGGCCTTAAGTTCTCCTGCAAAATGTCTTGATAAACTTGGGAATTCATTTTCCTTCAATGATAACAATACGTCCAGGCCCTGACGCAGCAAAGCAGCCCCAAACCATGATGCCCCCACCACCATACTTCACAGTTGGGAATGAGGTTTTGATGTTGGTGTGCTGTGCCCCTTTCTCCAAACATAGTGTTGTGTGTTTCTTCCAAAAAACTCAATTTTGGTTTCATCTGTCCACAGAATATTTTGCCAGTACTGCTGTGGAACATCCAGGTGCTCTTGTCCAAACTGTAAACGTGCAGCAATGTTTTTTTTGGACAGCAGTGGCTTCCTCTATGGTATTATCCAATGAAATCCATTCTTGTTTAGTGTTTTACGTATGGTAGATTCGCTAACAGGGATGTTAGCATATGCCAGAGACTTTTGTAAGTCTTTAGCTGACACTCTAGGATTCTTCTTCACCTCATTGAGCAGTCTACGCTGTGGTCTTGCAGTCATCTTTACAGGACGGCCACTCCTAGGGAGAGTAGCAGCAGTGCTGAACTTTCTCCATTTATAGACAATGGGCCAGATTCAGGTAGAGTTACGCTGGAGTATCAGTGATTCGCCAGCATAACTCACACTTTGAGCCGGCTTATCTGTTTTCTGTATGCAGAAAACAAGATACACCAGGATTGAGTTCAGATACGAGCGGCGTAATTGTATTTCGCCGTCGTATCGGAACTGCAATTTTAAAATGGGCGCTCGGGGCGTTCCCGCTGATTTACGCCGAGAATATGTAAATCAGCGAAAACGGCAATTCACAATCGTACGCGGGCCCGACGCAGTGACTTTCCGACGTTTCCGTAAGCGATACGCGGCGTAAAGAAAAACATGCCCCCTAGGTGGGGTATCCTATGTTAAGTATGGCCGTCGTCATCACGTCGAATTGAAAAAGTTTAACGTCGTTTGCGTAAAACGTCCGTGAATGAGTGAATTGACATCATTGACGTTCACTGACAGAATTTGGAGCATGTGCACTGACAGTCGACGCATGCGCAGTACGTTCGCCGCGGGATCGCGCCTAGTTTAAATAATACACGCCCCCTACCCGCCCAATTTGAATTCCGCCGGCTCATTTTCGCTACGCCGCCACAACTTTAGGAGCAAGTGCTTTGTGAATAACAGTACTTGCTCCGAAAGTTTCGGAGGAGTAACGTAAATGACAAACGTTACTCCAAAATAAAGATCCGCTCTCCTACCTGAATCTGGCCCAATTTGTCTTACCGTGGACTGATGAACAATAAGGCTTTTGGAGATACTTTTATAACCCTTTCCTGCTTCATGCAAGTCAACAATTCTTAATCGTAGGTCTTCTGAGAGCTCTTTTGTGCGAAGACATCTTTCACATCAGGAAATGTTTCTTGTGAAAAGCAAACCCAGAACTGGTGTGTGTTTTTTATAGGGCAGGGCAGCTGTAACCAACACCTTTAATCTCATCACATTGATTGGACTCCAGTTGGCTGACACCTCACTCCAATTAGCTCTTGGAGATGTCATTAGTCTAGGGGTTCACATACTTTTTACACCTACACTGTGAATGTTTACATGGTGTGTTCAATAAAAACATGGTAACATCATTTAATTCTTTGTGTGTTATTAGTTTAAGCAGACTGTGATTGTCTATTGTTTTGACTTAGATGAAGATCAGATCAAATTTTATGACCAATTTGTGCAGAAATCCATATCATTCCAAAGGGTTCACATACTTTTTATTGCAACTGTATATATAGACATTTTGAATATTTGGGTTTAGTTTGTGTTTTGATAGGTGAATTTAGTTGCCACACTGTAGTCAGTGTGGGCTGTATTTGTTAGGTAAAAGCATAGTCTGCTCACTGTACTCAGTGAAGCTGCAATCTGCTGGTTGGGTCTGCTCAGTGTGTTCAGCTGCTGCCAGTCTGATTTATAGCTTCCTCTGTATCCAGGGAAGTCTCTGGATGATAGGTGTGGAACTATGCAGATTGCAGCATAAATATTGATATAGTCATGGCCTATCCCAGCTTGGAAGGCTCTGATGGCATGCTGGGAGACTGTATATATTTAGTGAGCACACTGTGCTCAGGGTCTTTTCCTTAAGTGGACTAGTCCAATCTGGAGGGCATCCTGTCCTCTCAGACACTGCTGCTATGACTGCTGATGTGAGGCCTCAGGTCGGCGACCTGAGGGCCTGGATGCTGAGACCATGTACCTAAAGAAAGTTGACTGAAGAGAGGCTGTCCACAGAAGATCTGGTCTGGTATTACTAGAGTAAAGTGTCACTTGGAAGTTGGAAGGAGGCAACCAGCTGTTCCTTGGGCCTTGTGGGAGTACAAACTTTCTGAAAGATCTTGGGGCTTTTTTATATTTGCCAAACGTCTGGTGCTAAGAAAAGTCAGCCATTTAAAGGGGATGCCGGCTGGTGTCCTGAATATCTTTGTCCACCTAATCTACTACTTAAAGGGACTCTGCTCACAGTTAACTACTACTACTACTACTACTACTACTACTACTACTACTACTACTACCTTAAAGCTGAAAATCTACTGTTTGTTTTAAGCCTGGACATCAATATAGCTTGTCCCAAAGAACACCTAATTCCTCAGTTGTATGTAGTTCTTATTTTTGGAGTATCCCACCACTACACTCAACCCTATCCAAGTTCACCAAAAATACAAACGACAAAAACAACACCCCTAGACTGATCATTATAGAAATAAACCTGTGTGGAAAGCCTGTAGGGAAGACCTGGACAGTAATCATGTGGCTCTAACAGAAGTAACGCTACAAGTATATATAGGCTTACACTATTCTATTGATTGTACTATTTTGGAGCATTTATTTTAAGTGTTGCACAAAAGGGGAAGCTACACTAGATGGTAATAAGTGATGTATTTATTTTAGTGGTGTTATTAGAGTGTAGAAAAAACAAGTGCTATTCTTCTTTCTTCTTTGCTGAAATTGGATGTGTCATTGAATCTTCAGTAAAATAAGTGAATTGGGACATAGTGAATGTATCCTATTAGGTGACCTCATATGAACACTAGGTAAATTTACAAAGCTTTATATTTGACAATGATATATTATGATTTTTTTTAAATCTGTGACAAACATTTGAAATGTCCATGTGGTGTGCTAGAACTAGAAAAAAAGGTTGGGAGCATGGACTACAAAACATACTTTGTTAGTTGATATGTTATACACTTTTCTGCAGGTTCCACCCTGGATACTTTAGCTCCAGTCAAGTGCTGTGCACACTTATCTTGTGCATTTAGAAATCTTGTCACATTTAAATTGTCTAGAGGCCCATGTTATACACTTTGTAGTTTTCAGGTTGAATGCCTATGCTCCAACACAGTGCTGTGTTCACTTACCTTGTCGTCACATCTGTAATTTCTTATATTACAAAGTTATATGTGAAAAATATTAACTATAACACTAATCTTCTTGTCAGTTGAATGACTTATCAACTCCAAATTAATTACTCAGTCTTTCTTTCTGGAAAGTAACAGAGGAGGCTCATGATTTTATTAGGTTTGTAAGATCTATCTTACAAAATATCATCCTCCCCAGATGTCACAGCGGAAATGAAAAACTCAGAGACACAATTAAAGCAGGTTTCTAGAAAAACAGAGATAAATCAGTTCCACAAGTGCTTTAATTAACAGATATACAAGTGTCTTTGTTCCGAGAAACTGAACTTTTTGCTAAGACTAGACATGAATAATAAAATTAAGTTTCTTATTATTCAGTAAAATCAGTGTGGTACAATACTTAATTCAGGCAGTGCCTTGACATTACCCATGTACACACTTAACAATATAGAGAGAACTTTTTTTGCCACAAGGATTTCTATGGATCATTGTTGGATAAAGCTGTTATGTCTCTTTCTATATTTTTACTACAGTACAGTGTTAAAAGTCATATATATATATTTTTTTTATTCCCCCTGCCCAATCCTACTCATCTATCCATGATCCAGCAAGGTTGTATGTGCTCTACAACCTTTATAAAACATTTTTGGAGATTGAAAAGTGTCTGCATTCGACTGGTCAGATTTTGACAAGTGGCTATCCAGTACAGTTACATTTTAAGGCTATGACTACATTGGGACATTTTTTTTACTACTGATAGATTGAGACTACTGAGACTAATTGTTGGCAGTTGCTTCAAATGCAGCATACTGAAATCATCTTCCGGAGTCTGCTAAGGGAAAAACCAACAATAAAGAGTTTAAATCCCTCAGTAGCACAGCCAAGCTTAAAACATCCACATATGGGGTAAAATACAAATAATTACAATGCCGCTGGTTCATTCAAGGAACCAACCTTAACCAATCTCCAACCTTTGAAGATAACTTAAAGGTAGGATGTCTTCAGCTCTGCCTATCTATATTGTTGTGTGCCCTTTGATGGTCAATGAGTTTTTACAAATGCCACTATATTTTCTATATTTTCCTTATTGTCCTGTTGTACTCTATGCTATTTACATTGAATGTTCATAACACTATACTGTTATTTGTAAGCACGGAGACAGCTACCCCATCTCATGTACTTGAATTTTTGTTTGTTGCATCATACCTATTTTGAAAACCTTAATAAATTATTTGTGAAACAAAAGGTAGGATGTCCCTGTTTGTAAGTGTATTGTATAATAGAAGCCATGTGGTAGGCTGCATGTCCTCCATGTGTACAGCTAACCAAGTGGTGAGGGAAAATATGCATTCTTCAATCCATTCCTGCCTGGACCAAGGATGGTCCCCTAGACCTATCTTGGCACTATCAATGCAGGAGCCTCTTTGCAGTTCTCTTGGAACCTGCCATTACACAAGAAAACCCTTGGAGATTCCCAGCTTGGCCATACCAGCTCATACGAAGCAGTCTGCCACATACCTGCTTCAGGCCTGCACCATCTGTTTTCAAAGGACATCCACATGTTGAGGTTAGAGAAGGAAGGGTCCAAACAATGAAAGTCTTTATGCTGTTTACTGAACTCTGTTGATTTACATACTTGGCACATTACTTGCCAACAATAGATAGAGAGCAATAACAAGTGAAGATTCAAGTTGAAGATCTCGTAGCTGTGGATATTTTGCCAAAGCCCTGCATCCCCATGAGTAGTCACAAAAGTCCTGCACCCTTCCTCCCCTACTTCCAAGGCAAAGTTCCAAGTGATAGCGCCTTACAGCCTACATCCTTGCTGTAGCTTGTTGCCCATACACCTTCCATGGTGACTTTAGACTGACTCCCACCAGAATTTTTTTCATAGCAGGACTGACTCTATTCTTCAAGGTGTCCCACACTGACATTGGCAGAGCTGGCACTAACTCACTGTGCAGGGTGCACCCCCCACTACTACCCTAAGGGAATCTAGCAGCTATTTAGTATACTACACTGCCTACTGACTTCAATGCCAAACTAGGGAACTACATTGGACACTCCTCTCACTTTTTATATACTGACATGTAGATGTGCATCCTGGTGATTGTGTTTAATGGAAGCATCTAGCACATCTCCAAAGTTTGCCCTGAGCTAAGTAAGAACAATTCTGGAAAGCCTTCCAACCCATACTATCCCCCCCACACACCTTTATTCTTCCCTACCTGAACTCCCCATGCCCACCTACACCTCCCTTGCCCCTTCCCCTGCATTCTTCTGCCCCAGTGCCTTTTCTTCTGCTGCCCTTCTGACCCTTTGCATCCTACAAGAAAAACACAATAATAAATAATTACTTGCAAAATAAACCTTTATTCACACCAGGTCTTTATCGAAAGCCATGTAACTGCAATATGGATATCAATGGCCTAGTCAACATTTTTTTTTAAATCTTTTTTGTACTGTAAAATATCGTGTTTTTTTTTGCCCTGAATGAAACCCCCTTCTAGTAAAAAAATAAAATAAAACCTAAATAAAAGACTGAAAAATATATGGTTATTTAAAATGCACAATGCTATAAGGATAAATAGAAAGCCATTTTAATATACTGGGCTTTTGTAATAGGTAAAGCAGTTAATATTTTATATGTTGGATGATAGCATTACAGATGATTTAACAATGTAATTTCATCATGTAGACTACAGCATTTCAGTTTTATTCTACAAATTTGCACATTTCACATAGTTAGCATTTCTTGACAATAGTCATGCCAGAATGCCCATCCTGTTTATGTGTGCAAACACAGCTGCTGCTATGCTTATGTAAATAGATGCCATATGAAATGCCAGCCGAGCACAAAGAGTGTATGGACAGATGCAGTCTAAATCATTAGGTATAATAAGATAATTGGGCGCAAGTTCTCATATTGTGTGGCCAGTGGACCAGCATGTCCCTCTCTGTAAAGATTATAGCCTCTGTGATGGCATAGCCACTTATAGCCATCAATACGATCAAAATAACTTCTGAACTTCTGAACCAGTCTGTAGATCAAACACATTTAGCATCCAGATAGTGCAGCAATTATGCATTGATCTGTGATTCAGTTTTCACACAGCGTGTGAAAACTTTCACACTGGTACAGAAGAGTCTGTTAGTTGTCAGCAGGAAGAGGAGATATAGACCTCATAACCATTGGCATTGTTTAATCTTAGGTTGTGAATGCTTATATAAAGTTCTTCATGTGTATCCAAAACCTGATAATCATTTAACAAGCTTTAAGCAATTTTCCTGAAGCTCTTAGGCCGCGTACACATGATCGAACATGTCCGCTGAAACGGGTCCGCAGACCAGTTTCCACGGACATGTCCGATCGTGTGTACGGCCTAGCGGACAGGTTTCCAGCGGACAAAAGTTTCTAAGCATGCTTAAAAACTTGTCCGCTGGAGACCTGTCCGTCGGACATGTCCGCTGGTTAGTACGCCAGCGGACCAAAATCCCCCGCATGCGTCGAATTGATTTGAAGCATGCGTGGAAGCATTTTACTTCCTTGTTTTCACGCGGCGTCAACGTCACCGCCACGTCACCGCATTGTCTGTCCACGGGGATTTTGGTCTGATGGTGTGTACACATATCAGACCAAAATATCCCAGGAGAAATGTCCGATGAAAACGGTCCGCGGACCGTTTTCATCGGACATGTCTCCTCGTGTGTACGCGGCCTCAAAGCGGTATTAAACACAAAACCAAAAATATATGATGATGAACTTAGGTGCCTTCTGGTGTTCCTTTTGGATCTACAGTAGATGCCCACTGCCAGCACCCCTTGTGCTTACCTGTCCCTGCTCTGCCAAGTTTATTACTATTTGGCTTGCTGGGTACTGCTCAACCTTGTCTTCAAAATCTCTTTTAATTCCTATTGAAAAGCGATTCAGTTTTGTCCTGGTGGTGAATCGCCTTTTCATAGAAATTAACACATGTATAGGAAGAGCAGGGCTAAGTTGGGAGTATTTTGAAAAAGAGGCAGTGTGGCGCCCAGCACGCCACATGACAAAGGTCTAAAGCCAGGCTCACACTGGTACGACACTACTGTTATACGACTATCAGCTCTATTTTTTCCTGTCATGTTTACCGTCATTCTCTTTCTTGTCGTGAAAACCACTTGTGTGTATGCTTTTCCAAGGGAAAAAAATGCGCATGCTTAGAATCAAGTATGAGGCGCTCGTTGTGGTAAAACTAGCGTTCGGAATAGAGATAGCACATTCGTCACGCTGCAACGGACTGAAAAGCACAAAGACTGAAATGGAACTTCCCCTTTATAGTGCTGTCGGGGGGGGGGGGGGGAAATTTATAATGTTTTTCATATCTATACACACGTTTTGCCTTTCATTTCTATTTTAAACTGAATGAGTTGTTTTACAAGGCAATCATTTTTAATCACTTCAGCCACACATCTATTGCCACAGTAACGCTGGGTTCAGAATATTTATGTTCCCACTGGCCAACCAGTAGAAGGTTCTTAGCCAGTGGTGCATGTTGGTGAAGAACATAAATATTTTGGCATGAGGGTCTGGAATTCTCTGATATGTTAGATCTATAGCAGATAGACTTGCCCATGAAGAGATAACTGTATATTTTGTGGACTCTGTGGATATAAGAGGAACATTAACATTAACATGTTAACATTAACATTTTATACTGCATAAATACATTCCTGTCATGTCACAATATACAGCAATTGTATAATCTTCCAAAAAAGCTGCAACATTTATTATGAAAAAACAGTGTTTGGGCACCATCTTGTTGACGTTGCTTATGTCATCAGTCTGCTGCAGGCAGGATAAGACTTTGCCTAAGTCCCCTCTGCTCTAGTAATTAGATTGTAACTTTTCTGCTTTTAAACAAGTCAAACGATGGGAGTTTGCAGCATTTATGAACACAGCCAGTAACTTCAAAGGCAGCATGGTTTACATGATTTTGTAATCTTTTAGCTGGTATCTCAATCCAGATAGTAGTTGCTGACTCTGACTGATACCTGAACAACAATAGTGCTATCCTTATGGAGAAAAGGGCTGAGATGTCCATTAATAAACTGCACACATAAAATAAATGCATTTAGGGAAACCAATAAACACATCTTTCTTTTTTAGATTGCCGCGTTTCCACCTGGGCTCCATAACCAGAAAAACCATTTTTAAAAATAATAATTCTTGTTCTGTGCCATCTAACTGATAATTGTCTTGGCCTGATCTAACACAGCTTATTGTTCAGTAACAAGCCATGCCAGATCAAGCTGAGATCTCCCTGGAAGACACGGATGATGTCGTTTTCCCAGGGGGCAGCTGTGAGGCTCTGGTTACATCACAAGTGCCTACTGAAAATCAGAAAGTGAAAAAAAAAATGTTAAAGTGGTTGTAAACCCCTACATATATCCACTGAATGGCTAGCCTCAGGTGATACACAGAAATTAAACACATTATTATTATTTCAGGTACTTGTATAGCCCCGTCAATTTACATATATATTATACATTTACGTCAGTCCCTACCCTCAAGGAGCTTACAATCTAAAGTATGCTCCTATATAAGTTGTACATATTTATCTGTGTCTGCTTTTCTCTACAGCCTTCTAAAATACACAGATCAAAGGCTTTTTCTCAGCTCCAGAAGGCAGAGTTCAGGGATCTAATAGAAAAGAAAACATTCAACATAAGGACCATCTCACATATTGCCCGTCACTCACCTGCTCCTATAGCATTGTACTGTTGCTGGCCATTACCCTGCAGAATCTTACCATGGCCCTTATTGAAAAAGTATTTATTTAAATAGTGAACAATCAGCATTAATCTAGTACTGGTCTGACTTCAGCAAATTCAGTTTAAAATATAAATGAAAGGCAAAACATTTTTGCATCGATATAATTTTTTTTATAAATGCCCTTTTCTCTTTTTTATAAGGCGTATTTCAGGCATTTTAACGCTAAAAATAGCGCATATGTAACGCCTGAAATAATCCTGCCCCAGCATTCTCAATGTGAAAGCCCGAGGACTTTCACACTGAGGCGATGCGCTGGGCGGGAGGCAAAATCTCCTGCAAGCACAATCTTTGGAGCGGTAAAGGAGCGGTGTGTATATACCACTCCTTTACCGTTCCTTCCCATTGAAAATAATGGGCTATACCGCCCGCAAACCGCGGCTGTAGCCACGGTTTGCTGGCGGTATAAACCCTTTTTCGGCCACTAGCGGGGGTTAAAAGCGCACCGCTAGTGGCTGAATATCGTGGTAAATACGACGGTATATCGGCGCTAAAAATCACGCCGCTATACCACCACCGCACCTCCCGCGCCCAGTGTAAAGGGATCACATTCCCTCTAAATTAAACTGCATAAGAGCTGGGGGGGAGAGGAGAAGCAGCAGCACACTGAGCTTCTCATTGAATGGCCTTGCAGCGGGGGGCATGTCAGGACAAGTCTGATCATTGGAGGAGAGCACACCGAGTTCCCAGCACAGCTAGAAAACGGACCACGGTGTGCTGTCTTGCTTAGACTCCTTTCACACTGGGGCGGTTTTCAAGCGCTTTAGCGCTAGAAATAGCCTCTGCTAAGCGCCTGAAAAACATCCCATTCATTCCAGTGTGTCTTTTTACACTGGGGCGGTGCTGGGGTTGCCACCTCATCCCTTTAAAACTGAACACATATTAATTGCACATAGCACTTTATTTATGGTATTTAGCACTTTATTTGTGGTATTTAGCACTTTATTTGTGGTCATTTAGCACTTTATTTATGGTATTTAGCACTTTATTTATGGTATTTAGAACTTTATTTGTGGTATTTAGCACTTTATTTATGGTATTTAGCACTTTATTTATGGTAATTTAGCACTTTATATATGGTATTTTAGCACTTTATATATGGTATTTTAGCACTTTATTTATGGTAATGAGCCATTATTCACTAGAGCACAACACCACATATTAATTTTTATATATGTATTAATTACACAGGTTCTGTGGCTGATTAGGGTGGTAATCGGTTCGGTTGGCTAACAATCTGATCATGTGTACCAGGCTTTTGTGTGGTCAGTTTTTATTAGAAAAGCAGAGGGACTAGCAGGAACACCAGAGATTTCACACAAAGGAAGCAATACAAAGAGAACAGAAGACTTTCTCAATACATGGTAGAGCGGCCACATATCAGGAATAAGAAATGTTATGGAAACAAATGCTTTAAAGCTGGATTTCAGGATCAGGAAATGTTATCTAAATACAAGAGACGTGTATTTTTAATACACATTTGAATCTTGTGTGGTTTGTGTATTTTTTCCAGATCTGTGCAGTAATCCAGTGTGAAACTTTGCCTCTGTTCAGGAGCTTCCTGTAAAGCCTCGTACACACAATCGGATTTCCACCAGACAAATTTGTGGAATATTGTGTGAAGGGCGTTGGCCATGAACTTGGTATGCATACAGACGGCAGAACTTTTTCAGCCAACATACACAAAACTATGTGGTTTTTCAGCTCTTTAGCGCCACCCTTTGGGCAACTTCTGCTAATGTTGTGCTATGGTTAGCATTGGTTCGGAGCATGCGTGTTTGTATTTTTTTTTTTTCGATGGACTTGTGTACACACAATCGTATAATCCGACAAGATACACTTGTTGTCGGAAAATTTGAAAGCATGCTATATAACATTTGTTGTTGGAAATTCGGACAACAATTGTCCAATGAAGAGTACAATCCGATCGTGTGTACGGGCTTATTAAAGAGTGGAGTGGAGAGTGTGCAGAGTGGTCTTGTATCTGTCCCTTAATGTAGTTATTTGCAGGCAGCCTTTAGTGGGTAGGTCTGTTGGGTTCCTCCAACTCCTCTATTCTCTGCAAAGACTTTTTGCAACACAGCGATGATGTCACTGCTACTTTTACAAGATATTATATGGGTTTTCAAATGCATTTGTTGCATACAAAGTGGATTTACATCCTTTGCAGCCTTTGAGGAATATATTTGAATGAAAGTTTTTGTGCCTGGAGTTCAGGTTTAACACCCAACTTCCAATAAATGATTTGTAATTAAAACAGATCCTGGCTGCATTCACACAGGCATTTAGCCACGCTTTGAATTCCAGCAGCAAGAAACAGATTCCTATGGCTAGTATTGACAGGGATTGCATCTGGGATTGATAGCTGCAGCTGCCGAGCCTGTACAGGCTGTCAGCCGTCACACTTATTTGTGACAGTTTACGCAGCCAGTGATTACCTGCAGTGATAGTGGCTGGATGCACACAAAGTACATCCATCCATATTGACTGCTGGTAATCACTGGCTGTGCGATTAGCTGGAATAGACTCTGCAGCAGACTTGGTGGCCTCTTAGGCGGCGTACAGACGATCGGACATATCCGCTGAAAACGGTCCGCGGACCATTTCCATCGGATATGTCCGATCGGGAGTTTGATCCGATGGCGTGTACACACCATCGGATCAAATTCCCCGCCGCCGGACGGCGCGGTGACGCGGCGGTGACGTTGACGCCGCCGCCTCACCGCCACGTCACCGCACCAGGAAGTAAAACACTTCCGCGCATGCGCCGAATCCATTCGGCAGCGGCGCGGCGGCGGTGGGGGCCGACATGTCTGCTGGTAAGTGTACTAACCAGCAGACATGTCGGGCGGACAGATTCCACCGGATAGATTTCAAAGCTTGCTTTGAAATCTGTCGGGTGGAGAAATCTGTCCGCTAGCCCATACACACGAGCGGAGATGTCTGCTGAAACGGTCCATCGGACCGTTTTCAGCGGACATATCCCCTCGTGTGTACGCCGCCTTAGAGGATAAGATTTCTGTAGGGTCTGGAGGCAACTTTTGAAGATGTGGTCCCTGGATGGCTGGGGTCTCTCCAGGAGGATAGGTGTTTTGCAGCGGAGCTGTAGGACATTGTTGGTGGCAATATTGAGGGATGAATGCTCTGCAACAAGGTGGGGGGGGGGGGGGGTTATGTGGAAGGATGGGCTCTCTCAGGTGGCATGAGAGCTGGGAGGCACTGTTGTAGGGTAAAAGATCTGCAGCTGCCTTGAGGTCCAAGAATAGGGAGGTGATAGCCTGGCAGTGGGCCATGGTTAGGATTGCCACCAGTCTGGGATTTAACCGTACAGTCTGGGTTTGGAATCATGCTTCCAGGTTTCGGACTGCCTGTTCAGAAAGGACTATGGCTTCCAGATACATCTGGATGAGAGAAGCTGACTGCCAAGGGAGGAGTACCCCTTACATCAGAGATTTTTCCTTTAATTCAGATGTAAAAGGGGAACTCTGTGGACTCTGATGTAAAGGGTGACTCGTGTTATTAACTTCATACGATTAGAAATGTTATTTAATAGCAAAATATATGTATAGATTAACCGCTTCAGCCCCAGACCATTTTGGTTGTCAAAGACCAGGCCACTTTTTGCGATTCGGCACTGCGTCACTTTAACTGACAATTGCACGGTCGTGCGACGTGGCTCCCAAACAAAATGCGCTCTTTTTTTCCCACAAATAGAGCTTTCTTTTGGTGGTATTTTATCACCTCTGTGGTTTTTATTTTTGGGCTACAAGCAAAAAATAGCGACAATTTTGGAAAAAAAACAATATTTTTTACTTTTTGCTATAATAAATATCCCCAATATATATATATATATATACAGGGCTTTTTTTCTGGGGGAACTTGGTGGAACTCAGTTCCACCACCTTTGGCTCAGACCCTTTGGTGCCCGCTCACCACAATCACTTGTGAACACAGAAGTCTGGTTTCTGTGTTTACAAGTGACTGCTTTGTAACCCCCTGAACTCTGCACACTGTATGTAATGCAATTCTGGTATTTAATGCCCCTTTAAGACCCTTCTACTGTTTGTGAAATCTGAACGGGTCGTGGTTGAGTTCCTGCACCTATTTTCTGAGAAAAAAAGCTCTGTATATATATATATATATATATTTTCCGCCGTTTAGGCCGATATGTATTCTTCTACATATTTTTGGTGAAAAAAAAAATCGCAACAAGCGTTTGATTGGTATTGATTGGTTTGCACAAAAGTTATAGCTTCTACAAAATAGGGGACTGTTTTATGGCATTTTTATTAATATTTTTTTTTTCACTAGTTATGGCGGCGATCATCGATTTTTATCATGACTGCGACATTATGGCGGACACATCGGACACTTTTGACACCGTTTTGGGACCATTGTTATTTTTACAGGGATCAGTGCTATAAAAATGCACTGATTACTGTAAAAATGACACTGGCAGTGAAGGGGGTTAACCACTAGCTGGCACTGAAGGGGTTAAGTCAGTACTAGGGAGTGGTTCTTACTGTTAGGGGGCATGGCTACACGTGACATGTCACTAATGACCATTACCGATCACGGGGAACGGTCATCAGTGACAGTGTCACTAGGCAGAATAGGGGAATGCCTTGTTTACAAAGGCATTCCCCTGTTCTGCTCTTGCCGACCGCAATCGCAACATCGTGTTCCCGGGAGCCGCGGCCGCACTCGTACCCGTAGGCCAATATGTCTGCCTGTGCCATGTTGTCGACGTACATTGGCGTGCAGCGGTCAGCAAGTGGTTATGCTATAAAAAAAAAAAATTGCTGTGTGCCGCTAAAGTGTTTGGGTTTGAAGGAAAGGAGGCAACCCTAGCCACGGTGCTGTGTTTGAGAACTAGTGCTGTACTGTATAGTTATTTGGTTAATGTGTGTCCACATAGTAGGATTTAAAGCTTTTCATTTATAGATAAGAGGCACCTCAGGAACTTGGTTGGGAGGCTACATTTGTCTATTTTGATTTATAAAAACACAAAAAGGATACTGAAGTAGCGATAATACAGGGATCCTCAAACTATGGCCCTCCAGCTGTTGCGGAACTACACTTCCCATGAGGCATTGTAAAACTCTGACATTCACAGACATAACTAGGCATGATGGGAATTGTAGTTCCTGAACACCTGGAGGGCCGTAGTTTGAAGACCCCTGCGATAATACAAGGTTTTTTTGTTATTCTTTTCAACGTTCTAAATTAATTTACTATCAGTGTCCTTAAAAAAAAAGCGTTTGCGTGCACCTTAAAGCAGTGTAATTTATAAATAAGAGCTATAAGATTGCAGAAGACTCTCCTCACCCACCTTTTGCTTCCAACGGTTTGAATGTGATATCCCCTTTCATAATGAAAATGCACTAAAAACAAGTATGATTGTATAATTTCAATTTCAACACTTTTATAAAATTGCCACCTTTGTTTTTCCACCAGAGTGTGCTCAGGTGTCCGTTTATGAAGCAGTGAACAGCGGTGATCCCAGGGATCACCACTGATCACAGCCCATAAACAGTTTATGAAACAGAGATAATCGGGGGGAGAAGTGTTTGAATTTGTTCTCCCGCCAATTATCTCTACACACAGTGAAGTCTCATAGACTGACACAGAAACGGCCAGTTTATGAAGCTGTGATCTGAGAGCTTCACTGGTGATCTGTGTCAGAATTCACCCTCCCGATTCACCATCTCAGAGGTGGTGAAGGGGGAGTGAAGAGGGAATCCCGGGGGGATCTGAGGAGGAAGGAGGAAGATTTTTAACTTCCTTCTACCTCGTTCTGACCCCCCAACACTGTAATCATGTCCCCCTGTAATATTTATGTGTATACATATATATACATACATATATATAATGTGTACATGTTCATATATATAATGTGTGTGCATATACATGTATATATATAGTGTGTGTGTGTATACATATATATATTATGTAGGGGGACTCGTTATTTTAAATGCAATAACCACGCCGTCTGTCAGTGTACTAAGCGATGATAATTTATCACTGCTCAATAAACTGACATCTCCGTATTTCTGTGAATTTCTGGTACTGTAATCTCGTGAAGTCTCACGAGATTCCAGTATCAGGGGCCGTTCTCCACTGTTTGAAGCGTTGGAAGATCACTTCACTCCTCCAAGGGTGAAGCGATCTTCTCCACTTCATAAACCGGCACACAGAGGAGAAAAATCTCCTCCGTGAATGCCGGAGAACGAAGCAGTGAATAGATTTCACTGCTTCATAAAAGGACACCTCAGTGTGAACACATGGTGGCGGTATTATTATGTGTATTAGAAGTTAGTACTGAACGACATTTAGGGTTTACTCTCCTATGTAAGAGCCTGGATAAGTCTGTATTCACCATATATTCACCATATATTCACCATATACACATGCAAAGTTTGCAGCAGAGGTAAACAAACAGAATATGCTGAAGCTGGATTCTGCATATCATTTAACAGCACTTTATTGTTAAAATGGACAGTTGAACAGACAGTGGTTATTTGCTTATTTTGGAGTATTATAGTGTACAAAACGTGGGTACTTTAGAGGACATGTTTTGAACAAGATCTCTCAATGTTCGTTGTGTTCGCTCTGTTAAGTTCTCTTCCACTTTTGCAGCAGAAATATTTCTTCCAGATGTACAAAAACGTAAATCTGAATTTTTCAATACGGAAGGCATAGACAATAGGGTTCATAGCAGAGTTCCCATGGGTCAAAAAGATAGCAATGTAAGTTATGATCATAGGGGTGCTGCAAGTCTGGCAGAACAGTGTAATGCAGTTTAATGTGTGTAGAGGTAGCCAGCTTAGAGCAAATAATAATAAGATCAGAGCTAATGACTTGGCAATTTTCAGTTCTTTTCCATAGTACTTGTGTGGGTCCTTTGAGCTGGAAGACACCTTCTTGTTAAGCTGTCGCTGAATTAGGTTGAATACTTCCAAATAAATAATTAGCATCAGGATGAGGGGAGGAAGTACCCAGACAAAGAAATTGAAATAGACCATATATTCCATACTGATCACAGTTTCAAATTCACAGGTTATAATTATTTCACCAAAAGTGGAGTTCTGTTCCTTTCTCAGATTGCTTATATTGTTCCATCCAAACATGGGAACCAACCCAACAATGAAGGACAGGACCCAGCATCCGGTTATGGCAACCACGGCTCTTCTGGCTGTTACAAAACTTTTGTAACTGAAAAGGAAAAAGATATATGTTAATGAACAGGTAATTATGTAAATGAGTAATTTACTACAGTCACATTACTAATATTAAGTAAAGACGGTATAAAAGGATAGGAGGTTTTTGGAGGGACTGCCATGGCAGGTAGGACACCTTATTAACCAGAGCTCCTGACACCAGGATTGTCTAAAGCATCTTCCAAAAACTTGAGGAAAAAAACAAATGCCTGGATTTACTAAAAAGCACAGGTAATAGGGTGATCACCAATGGCACCCTCTTATTTATCTTATGGAGAGAATTTGAAGGCTGGTATTGATGACTCATCACACTAATCCAGTAGTTTAAAGTGGTTTAAAGACTTTAGACCACAGATCCAACAAAAGTATGCAGATCAGGAGCTTGGGTTTAATGGGATTTTCTAATCTGCATGCCCAGTCCAGGGCAGCAACTCAGAAAGTCATATAATTGTAAGGTAACTAGTCTTAGAAGGTGTGCAACCTTAAGAGCAAGGATCTTGTCACCAGAACCCCCCGAAATCTAAAAAACCCATTAGGTGATTTAACAGTTTAGCATTAGCTAAAAACCAAAGTATCAGTTATGATGTCCTGGATGGAAAAAATATGTAAAGAAATTAATATTTTTGTGTTATGAATAGAGCGACTCAGATGTTGCCTTTCCTCCATTATATTTGTTTTGTTTCCTTTTTATTGCTTGAGTTATTATGTATGTATGGGAATGGTCAATACTGTTATTATCCTTACATGGAGACATAGATAATGCTTTCTGTTTGAAATGAGGGCAAAGAAGTTATAACTCATCAATATAGGGCAAAAGACTGAAGATGTTATGTTCAAGCTCCATTATGTTTGAAATGGGTTCAAACCTCCTCCCCCTCTTCACCCTGATGTCTCTGTTTGCACATGAGAAGGACTTTGAGAAGGAATGTGTGCTCTGCTTCTACCATCCCCCTCACATCCTGTGTTAAATGGACTGCTCAACAATTCAACAAACTGTTTTAAAGCACAGACATTTCTTCTGGACTGTCCCATGTTATACGTCAGAACCCCTGGAAACTGAATAAGGTTTTGCATGGGAAACCCCATAGAAGTTATACTGGACTGTTCAACATTGGAAGGAGTTTTAAACAAAGGGAGAAAAGCACATGTTGCTGGATGGGCGTGGATGAGGGCGTATGTGGGGTGTGCCAATGGTTGGATGGGAGGGAACTGGGTGTGTTTTTATCATGTGAGGGTGTGTACTTTTTTATGTGAACCAATTACGTGCCTGTGTTATGAGACGGCCCCTAGCAAATAAATTGGCTGGGGCTGCCTAAACTCAGCCCCTTCTTCTTCTTCTCTGCTGGCAACCATGTCTCCATTCATTCCATTTCCTTTCTCTCTACTGAAGACATCTCCTGCCTTTTTCTTGATTGCAGTAAGATAATGCCAGCCTCCCTGAGATTGAGAGGAGACTAATAATTAATCAGAGTCTCTAATAGTTCCTTTTCAGTTGGCGCGCAACGTGGATTTTTTGAATTCGAAGCAGGACATCAGCGCTGCCCACACGAAACTGTTTGAGAGCTGCGGGGAGCCTAAGGCGGAGGAGAGCGTCATGAACTCTAAGCACCATGTAAGTCAGTTTTTTTTGTTGACTAACTTGCCTGTGCGGCTTCTGCCTCTGAGCCCCCTCTTTTCTCACTCGGTTTGTATGCGCATTCCTAGCTTCGCTAAGGCGGTTCCTTGTTCAAAAACTTCGAACCATCGGGCTGGGTTATCAGGCTGCAATCTATTGTCTTGTGTGTTATCGTGTTCTGTGTTGCATGAATGTGGCCATGTTACTCGGTATTCGTCTGTAGAGTGTAATAGTGTAATAGCCCCCTTTTCGGATTCCTGAGCTGAAGAGTGGGGTCTAGGTTGACTCAGATTGGATGGCTGAGGGTCTCTTTTTGAGAGGCAAATAAGCTGATTGTTAAGACGGGGCGTTGTGGCGAAAAGTCCAGTGAACGCAGTAATATCTTGGTCAGTTTATCGGATCTGTTGTGTGTATGCGTGTGGTATACATAACAGATTTTTTTTTTTTCGTTTTTTGTTTTTATAATTCGTTGTGGGGTTGAGCAAATAAGCTGATTGTTAAGACGGGGCGTTATGGCAAAAAGTCCAGTGAACGCAGTAATATCTTGGTCAGTTTATCGGATCTGTTGTGTGTATGCGTGTGGTATACATAACAGATTTTTTTTTTTCGTTTTTTGTTTTTATAATTTGTTGTGGGGTTTTTGAGGTGTTTCCTTGTTTGAAGTACAAGGCGGGGGGTTAGGTTTTTTTTGATATTACCGCCCTGCAGACGGGGTTGCTGAGAATGGCCATGTTCTGTTTGTAATCTTGTATCAACTGTGTGTTCCTTCTGTGCTTGAACTTTTTTTTTTTTTTCTTACACTTTTGTCCTTGCCTGCAGCAACCACCCCACCCCCCCTTCCCTTAGCTGCTGTGTTTAAGGTAACATGCTTTCAAAAGTTTTTCTTTTTTGCCTGCAGCTCACCTCCTCCCTCCTTTCTGCACGTTTAACCCTTTGCTTGCTAACAGATTAGCTTGCCTTTTCCTGATTTTCCCTGCTGCCCACAATACGTCCTGCTGTGCTTTAAGTAATTAGACTAGGCCTAAATAACCTATTGTGTCAGTAGCTGCACACTTTTCTCTTGATACACTCAAGTTTAATCGCTATCTTTGCTCCAGTATATGCCATCTGTGCCTGATAAACTTTTCTTCCCACCCTCTCCTCCCTTTTAAAACGTCACTGATTCTTTTTCCAAAATCCTTGCTTGAACAAATAACATAAAACTAAAAATGGTTGCCTGAATCTCCCTCCATTTTAAATTATTCCCGCCTCTTCTTGGCCCATCCCTTCTTTTTCTTCTCCTTCTTCATCGTCCATACATGCCTCTTCTTGGCTCCTCCCCTTTCTCCTTCACCCACCATTACACAAAATAACCCTTTCCTCAGCTTTCACTCACTTTTAACTACTACCTTTTCGCCTGTAACCATTTTCCTTTTTTAATGCTGGTGGGCAATACTCCTGCTGAAACACAAGTAACCAACTCGCTCTTTTGCTTAATCTCCCCCCCGTGTCTTGCATGATGTTATACTTTCTGTGCAGGAAGTAATTTGTTTGTCTTGTCTTTAGGGTCCATTGTGTTGCATATTGTGAACTTTCTGCTCTAATTGTTAGACAGTGCAAAACGTTATATGTTCTTACATCTTGTATTTTCTTTTCTTGAGCTCTGCTTTTCTATTACTGGAAATAAAACTCTTTATTTCCCTCTCTCTCTCTCTCTCTTGTCCTCACCTATCATACCCTTTCTTCTTCGTACTCCATCTTGCCCCCCCCCCTCCTCTCTAGGGCTGCGCATCTTCACCGATCTCCCGATTCGATGCGATTACGATTATCAAGTCCACGATTCGATTCGATTCGATTCCGCGATGCATCACGATGCATCACGATTGCAGCGCAAGTGCGCATAGCTCTCCCCCCAAAATACTAAAGGAGATGGATCAGAGACTGCAGACCTAATACAGGAGATGATCAGAGACTGCAGACATAGTACAGGAGATGGATCAGAGACTGCAGACATAGTACAGGAGATGGATCAGAGACTGCAGACATAGTACAGGAGATGGATCAGAGACTGCAGACATAGTACAGGAGATGGATCAGAGACTGCAAACAAAGTACAGGAGATGGATCAGAGACTGCCGACAAAGTACATGAGATGGATCAGACACTGCAGAAATAGTACAGGAGATGGATCAGAGACTGCAGACATAGTACAGGAGATGGGTCAGAGACTGCAGACATAATACAGGAGATGGGTCAGAGACTGCAGGCATAGTACAGCAGATGGTCAGAGACTGCGGGTATAGTACAGGAGATGGGTCAGAGACTGCGGGCATGCTACAGGAGATGGGCAGAGACTGCGGGCATGCTACAGGAGATGGTCAGAGACTGCGGGCATGCTACAGGAGATGGTCAGAGACTGCGTGCATGCTACAGGAGATGGTCAGAGACTGCGTGCATGCTACAGGAGATGGTCAGAGACTGCGTGCATGCTACAGGAGATGGTCAGAGACTGCGTGCATGCTACAGGAGATGATCAGAGACTGCGTGCATGCTACAAAAGAGGTTGGTCAGAGACTGCGTGCATGCTACAGGAGATGATCAGAGACTGCTTGCATGCTACAGGAGATGGTCAGAGACTGCGTGCATGCTACAGAAGAGGTTGGTCAGAGACTGCGTGCATGCTACAGGAGATGGTCAGAGACTGCGTGCATGCTACAGGAGATGATCAGAGACTGCTTGCATGCTACAGGAGATGGTCAGAGACTGCGTGCATGCTACAGAAGAGGTTGGTCAGAGACTGCGTGCATGCTACAGGAGATAGTCAGAGACTGCTTGCATGCTACAGGAGATGGTCAGAGACTGCGTGCATGCTACAGAAGAGGTTGGTCAGAGACTGCGTACATGCTACAGGAGATGGTCAGAGACTGCTTGCATGCTACAGGAGATGGTCAGAGACTGCGTGCATGCTACAGGAAATGGTCAGAGACTGCAGAAATTATACAGAAGATCAGCAGGTAAGTATGATTTTTATTTTAAAGAAAAAAAGAATACCCTTTAGTATCACTTTAACAAACCCATTGAGTCTTTTGGCAGCAACTTGCATAGTAAACAGCTCAACATCACTGCACAAATAAAAAAAAAAGGAGGCATTCCAATCAGCAAGAAATATACTGTTTGCAGATCAGTAGATGGTTCCAGAGGGGAGAGATGATAGGGAAATCACAGGAAGAAATTAGACACTAAAAGTTTGTGCAGCCCCCAATGTGTTAGGCACACAGTACACACACACACAGGATAGCTGCAGCAGGGAAGGGGGGGGGGGGTGTACCACCTTTACACTCACCCATATATCAAGCATGACAGGCTTATCTCACCTCCGGAGCACTTCCATCCCCCCCCTGCTCTCCTCACAGCTCGTTTGTAGTTTCCAGAAGCCAACTTTATGGCTCACGGATGTTACAACAGCTGCAGTGTGAGCTCCGTGCAGTGATCTGTGTGTCTGGTCTCTCAGCTCCTCGTGCAGCTCGGCACCGCCCATCGGGGAGATGAACAGTGTCACTGTCCAGTCAGAGCTCCAAATCACAGAGGAGGAGGAGATCGTGGGTGGGGGCAGCAACGAGGCTCAGGGCTACGTTGTGTGAGTTAAGGAGGGGACAGTTCCAGGCGCAGCCAGCCGATCAACGGCATTTCTTTCTAGTAAAGACATTGCTGTGCGGGGGGAGGGGGAGTGGCCGCGATGACGTCATTAATAATCGATTATTGCCCAATACCGCATCGATGCAGAATCGGGCAGGGAATAATCTCGATGCATCGATGCGGCGATCATTTTCAACACCCCTACTCCTCTCTGACTGCCCCCCCTCCTTCCTGATCGCCCCTCCCTTCTCTATTTTGCCGCCTTTTTGTTTGCCCCTCCCTTTCTTCTTCGTACTCCATCTTGTCCTTCCCCCCCTCCTCTCTGACTGCCCCGCCCATCTTCTCCATACTCCATTTTGTTTTTCATTTAAAAGACAGGCTGCTGTTTTGCGACTTGTTACACGTTTATGGCAACTATCGATGTTATATAAGAAGGAGTTTTGGTGGATCACACTGATTTAGATATTATCACATACATTGTGTGATCTGTGGGGACCTATCTCTCTGGGTTGCCTCTATACACACCCTGACGATGGTATGCATTGCACCACCTGATATATAAAGGGCTTTTTGCCAGTTTAGCTGTTGTCATGTGATGCCCAAGCCTGTTGCTCTTGTCCATTCCTTCCCCTCAGGTTCTGTCCAAATGTTTGTACGATGCCCGGCTCCGAATGCTCGAGGCCTTGCCCCATCTTGCCCTGTCCTGCCCCATCCCTAAACGCAGTTGGTGTCACCCGCTACGTGCCTGGAGGTGCATGGGCCTGTCCCGGGTGCCCTCCGTCCCGGATGCTCCTACCGGCCTTTTTCTCTCCTTGAGTTTGTACAAGGGGGGAGTAGGATACTACAATTCTATTGTACAAACACGGAAAAAAGAGAATTGACAGGGCCGTAGGCCTCGCCTGGTGGATGGCCGAGATGGTAGAATAAGGGTGAATAAATCCTTGCGTTCATTGCTACTGTCCTGGTGCTCACAGTCACAAATGAAGGATGAAGGCCTCTGGGTATCACATCAGAACAGGTTTTACATATAACGTTTAAACGGTTTTATTCCACATGCCATGACATGCCACCTTCAGGGTTAGTGGGTAAGTGGCCCCAAGGGGGGAGTATTTATTATCCCCTTTTGAAGTCTTGTTTGAAGACAGTCTCTAAAATAGGTTGCTATGGGCGATGACAGTTGCAATTACAGTCTGGTACTTTGAAAATTATGTGACCGCTTTTGAAAAGTAATTAACTAATATCTGTGTACGAGTTTTTTTTGCATTTTTCGATGTAGGTACCGATAATTATCGATATCCCCTGGGTGACGATTAAAAGGTTCCTTCACAAAAACATTCTCTGGAGATATGATGGACTGTGCCACCCACGTCTGAATGAAACTATATATCTTTTTTTTCAAATACATGTCATTTGTGACCACTGAGAATTTGTGGGTTGGAATATAGCTGATATATGTGTGATATATGCCCTAATGTATAGAGTGGCCCCAGACAAGTTTAAATCAAGAGATGAAGTAACTACAGGTTTTGAGTCCCATAATCACTGTGATATATCTCATAGGATAATTAGTTAATTAATGTTAGAGTGTAAAGAGGTTCTATAATGAGAAAATTGAGTTTAATATGGTCTGTAGATGTTTATGATATGTCAAAGCACAAACATGGGATCAGAAAAAAGGTTTAAGAGAGAATTATTGATTAAGGTTGTGTAAAGAATTGTATAAAAACTCAAATGATGGTAAACAGCATGGTATTTGGTATTTAAACAGAAAATCCTACAGATCTGGTTGCAAGCAATGTTTACAACAGATTCTAAATAAAAATAGTAAAATATGAAAGCTATGTTCAATCAAAAAATAATAATAAAAATAGTAAACATAAAAAATTAGATAAAAATAGGAAAAATTAAAAAATTTTGATAAAAAATAGAATAAAAATAAACAAGTGGTAAAAAGTTTTATAATATGACGTTTCCGACATAGCGGTTGGTTGAAGTAATTGGAGAAATTTTCTTGGAGGAAAACGCTGGTCGGTTCATGCGCAGGGACTGATCTGTGGGTTTCGTAAGATTTCTCTTTTAAACAATCTGTTGTCACTGTTTTAGTAAGAAATGTCAAATTGTAATATAATAGACATAATTTTTGCCATATATACAAACGAAATATGTTTAAAAATTTTGAAAAAAGCGTAAAAAAATTAGAAAAACGGCACAATTCGATTGTAAGGTATATGGTGCATCTATAACTCCTATACAATCTTCTCCAGGTAAATGGATGGGAAACAGATGTTTCCTTTGAGAAGAGAATTAAGGCTATGTGATCCTAGCTGTTGGAGATCAGATCAGGTTACACAGTCCCACATGCTGTGTGTTTTCAGATGGCAGAAACTATGTGACTTTCCAGGAATGGGTTGTAAATGACTCTGAGAGTTTATTGAGAGGTTTTGAAGGCAAAGATATCTGAGTTTATGTTAAGTAGACTTTTAAATTTTTTATAAATATATGGCACATCTTTCTTTTAATAACACAATCGCTTGGAGATCTGAAAGAAAACCCTTATATTTAAAACTAGTTTTTGCCAGAGATAGAAATGTTTCTCTTTTTTCTCTCTCTCTCTTTCCATTTCTTTTTCTCTCTCTCTCTCTTCCTCTCTTTCTTTTCTTTTTCTTTCTTTCTCTCCCTCTCTCTTTCTCTCAAACTCACACTCTCTCTCTCTTTCTCTCACACTCACACTTTCTCTCTGTCTTTTTTCTCTCTCTCTTTCTTTCACACTCACGCACACACACTCTCTCTCTCTCTTTCTCTCATATTTCACTACGCTATGGGGTTTTTGCACCATTTGTTTTGAAGAATATCTTACTTTAAGGGTGTCATTTCAAAGAGAATAAAACATGGAGTTAATCTGCATAGGTTAAGAAAGGTCAGATAAAATAGTGAAAACTAAAGATATGATATGAACAGATGATACAGCCATATTTATGGATTAAAATGTCACTTTCCAGGCTTCAGATTGACGAATGTATTAATGGAGGGAATATTGGCCCTTATATTTGGATCCGTGTAGGGGAACAATGAAACTTCTGAATGTTCGTTTATGCTGAAGGCTGCTATGTTTGTTTAAACAGTCATGTGACAAGACCATTCATGCTGTATGATCAGTTCTGAAAACTAGTGTAATGTAATGAATAAGTTCCTTTAGGGAGTAAAATATTTAGGAAAGAGCCCAATATAAAATTAATGTTCTTCTGGAAAATTAAAATGTTTATGATTGGAAATATAGTAAGAAGACAAATACAGGAATTTGGTGAAACGGATGCTTTTATGAAATTTAAGTTAGTAATGGAAACGAAGCAGATGGCCCTAATGAACTAGGGGGGTGCCTTTTAGAATGTCACCTGAGGACAGTACTTTTGGGTGATAACACATTTGTACTTAGGTATAGCAATTTTTGTTTCTGCTTATATGGGTTTACGATAATGTTTTGTTGTATTGACCATGTCCTCTGCTCTAGTCCTTGCCTGTTAAGAAAACACAGGAACAAAGAGAGTATAGGGAACAGTACTGATTAAAAATATTAATTTAGGGGGGCCTGTCCTGGATGGAAAAAATATGTAAAGAAATTAATATTTTTGTGTTATGAATAGAGCGACTCAGATGTTGCCTTTCCTCCATTATATTTGTTTTGTTTCCTTTTTATTGCTTGAGTTATTATGTATGTATGGGAATGGTCAATACTGTTATTATCCTTACATGGAGACATAGATAATGCTTTCTGTTTGAAATGAGGGCAAAGAAGTTATAACTCATCAATATAGGGCAAAAGACTGAAGATGTTATGTTCAAGCTCCATTATGTTTGAAATGGGTTCAAACCTCCTCCCCCTCTTCACCCTGATGTTTCTGTTTGCACATGAGAAGGACTTTGAGAAGGAATGTGTGCTCTGCTTCTACCATCCCCCTCACATCCTGTGTTAAATGGACTGCTCAACAATTCAACAAACTGTTTTAAAGCACAGACATTTCTTCTGGACTGTCCCATGTTATACGTCAGAACCCCTGGAAACTGAATAAGGTTTTGCATGGGAAACCCCATAGAAGTTATACTGGACTGTTCAACATTGGAAGGAGTTTTAAACAAAGGGAGAAAAGCACATGTTGCTGGATGGGCGTGGATGAGGGCGTATGTGGGGTGTGCCAATGGTTGGATGGGAGGGAACTGGGTGTGTTTTTATCATGTGAGGGTGTGTACTTTTTTATGTGAACCAATTACGTGCCTGTGTTATGAGACGGCCCCTAGCAAATAAATTGGCTGGGGCTGCCTAAACTCAGCCCCTTCTTCTTCTTCTCTGCTGGCAACCATGTCTCCATTCATTCCATTTCCTTTCTCTCTACTGAAGACATCTCCTGCCTTTTTCTTGATTGCAGTAAGATAATGCCAGCCTCCCTGAGATTGAGAGGAGACTAATAATTAATCAGAGTCTCTAATAGTTCCTTTTCAGAGTCTCTAATAGTTCCTTTTCAATGACACACGAGTGTCCAGGGGGGGAGGGGAGGGGGGCTGGAAGTAAAAGCCGGCAGTTTATCTATGGTTTTAACGCATCCTCACCCCAAAACCCTTCCCTTCCCCAATTGTCAGCTTAGAGAACATGCAGCTGCTGTTCAGGGGTGTACACATGCCTTAGCAAAATTTATTGGGGCTGCACTGCAACCTGTAATGCCTGCGGTGGTGCAGATTTTTCATGGTTTAAAACAGACATTGAGGAAGCGACATATCTCCTCCTAGCCACCTGTCAACCACCTTCTGAAAAGTGATCAATCTTGGAGGGACAGTTAAAGGCATCCTCAAACACATAGGGCTAGATTTTTTTTATAGGCAAGTGCTTTATTCACAAAGCACGTTTATAGGCAAGTGCTTTATTCACAAAGCACTTGCCTGTAAAGTTGTGGCGGTGTAGCGTAAATGGCCTGTCTTAATTCAAATTGGGGGGGTAGGGGGCGTCTATTATTTAAATGAAGGGCGATCCCACGCTGAACGTACTGCGCATGCGCCGGCCGTGAAAGTTTTCAAGTGCGCATGCTCCAAATCACGTAGCAAATTGTCAATGAAAGCGACGTGAACGTAACGTTCTTTCCCAGGACAGTTATGCTTAAATAAAAGAAGACAATCAATGTCCATAGACCAGGACTGTCTATCTCAAATTAATCAAGATGTTAAATGGAGTAGGACATAATTGGCTGCTTTTCCACTGGAGAGGGTGCATGTGCTTAAAGATGAATTCCAGGTATGGTATGTTTTCACATAGCTATATCGGTCCAGCTTTTTGAACGAATTTAACTCTGTCTATACCATACCCGGCCGATGTCTGTGGAAGCTACAAATCACTGAAGTAGACACTGCTACTTCAGTGATCTCCCTTACTTTTGGGTCCCATGCTGATGTATTCTGAACACAGGAGTTCAGCCGGTCAGCATGAATGTAATGTTACTGCCCTGCCTCTCCACCTTCACCTTCCAACCAGAACACTTTTTTTTGCATTTTTTCAGAACATTCAAAGCATTCGCTAAGGTGCCCATCCTGAATATCCAACCCCCTGTGTTTAGAATACATCAGGTTGACCACTCAGCACAGGAACTGAAAGCAAGGAAGATCATTGGAGTAGCGGCGTCTGATTCAGTGATTTCCTGCTTCCAAAAACATTGGCCAGATACCTGGAATTCATCTTTAACTGTAACATACTACTGTATATGCAGTAATCTATCTATATTATATTATATATATATATATATATATATATATATATATATATATATATATATACACACACAAATACCTACACCAAAACACACCATCATTGTAATTCTACTGCATCTCTATTAAAGTACAGTTATGGCCTTCTAATAAAAAAAAGTAACACTAAATTATAAGTGCATCTGTGTTTTTTGTTAGTCCCCGCCATAAAGTCCCACAAATGCCTGCTTAGCCTGCAGTAAAGTCCATTTCAATCAATGTAGTTTCCTGTGATACTGTGGCAACTATGCTGCACTGCTTCAGAATTCAAAGCAGAGTTGCCACTCATGTAGATTGTGCTTGCTTGTGCCACAGTGGGATGAAAGTATGTTGTAGGTAGTGGCTATTGGCATTGTCACTGCTGATTCAGCACCTGGACACACCTAGTTTTGCCAACTACACAGGGCCGTCTCTACCATAGGGCAAACAGGGGCAGCTGCCCAGGGCCCTGTCACTGTTGGGGGCCCAAAGCAACCCCCTTTTAAATACAAAAATATATTTATTTTATATATTTTTATTTTTATTAAAGGGCCAATTTTTTTTAATATATTTTTATTTTTTATTAAAGGGCCAATTTTTTTTAGGGGTCCCCAGGGACCTGGAGGCCCCAGGGCCCCAGATGACAGCCCCCTTTTTTTTTTTTTAAATAAAAAAAATATATTTATTTTATATATTTTTATTTTATTTTTTATTAAAGGGACAATTTTTTGAAATATATGTTTATTTTTTATTAAAGGGACAATTTTTTTTAGGGGTCCCCAGGGACCCGGAGGCCCCCAGGGCCCCAGATGACAACCCCCTTTTTTTATTTATTTTTAAATAAAAAAAAATATATTTATTTTATATATTTTTATTTTATTTTTTATTAAAGGGACAATTTTTTTTAGAGGTCTGGTGGTCCCCAGGGGCCCGTAGTTCCCCAGGGCCCCAGATGATAAACCCCCTTTTTTTTATAAAAAAACTTGTTTTATAAAAAAAAAACTAATAATGTTATTATTATTAAAGGGCTCAGAGGTCCCCTGGATGGCAACCCCACTTTTTTTTTATAAATGTTTATTTTTAATATATTTTTTTTTATTTTATTTTTTATTAAAGGGTCCAGAGGTCCCGGATGGCAACCCCCCTTTTTTTGTAATTTATTTTTATAAAAAAAAAATATTAAAGGGCCCAGAGGTCCCCAGATGGCAACCCCCTTTTTAAAAAAAAAAATATATATTTTTTATTTCTTTTTTTCTTTTTATTAAAGGGCCCAGAGGTCCCCAGGGCCCCGGATGGCTACACCCCTTTTTTTATATATATTTTTCTTTATTAAATCTTTTTTTTGTAAAGGGCCTCCCGCTTCTAAATTCGCGGCAGCCCCCCCCCCCGCTTCTCAATTTAAGGGGGCAGCACCCCCCGTTCTCTGCTCCAGGGGGCCCATGCCTGAAGCTGTGTAAGGGGCCCCATGATTCCTGATGGTGGCCCTGCCGCCCGTTAAGCCCCTGTGCAGCCCACAAATCAGGCTGAAAATCATCAGCGGCACGCAGCCAGGTGACAGTACTGCTTCCCTTCCCAGTGTTTTAAAATGTACAGCATCCCTGGCTTCCCTTTAGACGTGCACTTCTCCCTTCCTGCCACTGGGTGCTGCTTGTATATAAAAGTGAATTAGAATGTGATTTTATAACATCCCCAGTTTGCTCTTCCCGAGGCTGACTTCTTCATGTCCTGCTCCTCAAGGTATGTCACTGTTTGCTATATTGTAAATACAAGTTTTCTGTAGAGTGTGCCCAAAGTCTTTATAATATTTGATGATTCACTGCAGGTCTGGTCAGTGTTTTAAAAAGTTCCTGTATTTTACACATGGCATGGCATGGGGTCACAGCACCGTCTGTCCATTCTGCTTTAGCACCATAGGACCCCATGCCATGCCATGTGTAAAATAGAGGAACTCTTTAAGTCACAGAGCAGCCCTGCAGTCCAGGCTGAGTGAGGCCTCAGAGCACATGGCATTACTGTCTGTATTCAACTGCTTGATGGGCTTATTTTGGGCCTGACTGGTTCACATGTATGTGTTTTGGCGGCCCACATTTGAATGGGCCGCCATGCCTGCATTTCCTGCAAAGAAAAGCGCATGCCTCATGTAATAGGCTGCACACACGGCACACCTATGCCCATCAAGCACTGAAATACAGCACTGTCTGTCCATTCTGCTGTCTGCTGTGACTTATCTGCAGTTCCCGCACTGTCAAACTTGCTGTATTTTTAGACGTTTAGGTCACGCTTTTAAAAACACAGTGCGTTTGTGTGTGCAAGAACTGCAGGTGGTGCAAAAGTAGAATGGATTTCAAGGTAGCTGATTTTTAAAATGCTGAATGAACCTTTTTTCTGCAGGAAACAAAGGCATGGCAGCCCATTCAAATCAATGGGCTGCTGTGCCTGCACAAATGAGGGCCGCCAAAACACATACATGTGAACCAGCCAGGCCCAAAATAAGCTGGAGGGGGGGCCCAAAAAAAATGTTTGCCCAGGGCCCAAACCATATTAAAGACGGCCCTGCAACTACAACTACGGTAATTTCTGGATTAACTGCAATGTCCCTGTTTCTGAAAATATCACACTTTGAGCTGCAGTGTCTGCAAAGGGGAGAAGGTCAAACACATTTGAAAGAGAATTTGTCCCTGTTTTTTGTTAAAGCGGAGCTCCAGCCGCGAACATTTTTTTTTTTAATGTCAGCAGCTACTAACAGTGTAGCTGCTGACTTTAAATAAGGACACTTACCTGTCCTAGGCACCCGCGCTGATGGCCCCCCCCGATGCCGGTCCCGCGATCGCTCCGAGTCCCGCGCCGCCATTCACACTATGGGAAACAGGCAGTGAAGCCGTACGGCTTCACTGCCCGTTTCCTACTGTGCCTCCGTGAGTCTCACGCTGGCTTGTGAATGGGCGCGCTGCTCTCTGAAAACACACACAGTTCCCAGAAAGCTGCGCGCCCCATTCACAAGGAGAAGGACAAGAAGAAATCGGACCGCGGTGCAGGTGAGGCAGATTACGGACTTCCGCATAGCAACAGCTATTTCGGGTGAGTTTTTTTTTTTTCAGGTTTTTTTTTTTACATTTTTTTAAACAACATGGCAAAATGTTTTCATGGGTGGAGCTCCGCTTTAACTTATCCATCATGTTGTAACAGGGTTTGGTACTTTTTTTGACTGCCATACCATATCCTTTAGTTCTATTTTACATTAGACCCTCCCTTAGTTGTCTTGTAAATGTAAAAAAAAAAAAAGAAGAATGAAATGAAATACAATAACAAAGAATTTGGTAATCAAATGTAATCTCTGCTGAATGAGAATAATTTCCCCCCTCCAGTATTTGGCTCAGATAGTTGGACATCTGTGATTTATGTACAACAAGAGCACTGAACCCTTCTGGGCACATTACAATGGTGGCGGCTGTTTTACCAAACGCTCACAATGCATTGTCCTCATAAGTGTCACATGCAGTTGGCTGTGTTTGTAGTGAAGTCACGGACCTGTATCCGTTTGGCTGATGTGCTCTAGCTATATAGACATTTGTCACTGCTTCAAAACACCATCATCTTTTCAGACAGACTATTATGCTTATATTGAAATGCAATGAAAACATACAAGGTTTGCTAAACAGTACAAGAATGGAATAAATCATGATTGAACATTTCATATTGGAGCCAGTACTTCTGAAAAGACAGACTTTGTCATATTATTATCCATTTATTTTGTACAGCGACATTATATGCAAAAATATGAAACGCTAGAGGTACCAATTCATAAAAATTATAGAAAAAAAAAAAGAACAGCGTTGTTTAGTGTAACTGATCAATTTTGAAACCTAATTGCTTGACATTAGTATAAAACACAATTGTTTTTTCTTTTGTCCAAGTTTAAATAACACTTCCCTAAAAATTAAAACCTGCCTGAAGAAATTAAAGTGTAGAAAGGATAGATACAAGAGGGAAGGGACATCTGAAAGCACAAAAACGTACTAGAGATACTATTAAACACAATGCAAAGATTATCAAAACGCCACCCTTCTGTGCCAAAATTGTCAAATTGATAATGCAAAGCTTCCCCTTTAAGTGTGACCACACAACTTAAAGGGTCACTAAAGGAAATTTTTTTTTTGCTGAAATGACTGTTTACAGGGTATAGCGACATAATAGTTAACTGATTCCTTTTAAAAATGATTACAAATAGATAAAAATCAATCATGTAATGTGCCTGCAGTTTAGTTTAGTTTTTAGACTAGTTTCAGTTTGTTCTGTGTGTACAGAGACACACAGAACAAAAACAAACAAACGCAGGGCAGTGTTTGTTTTTAAAATGAATCTGAGGAGTTTCAGACACATAGGCCCAGATTCACGTAGATCGGCGCATTATCGGTCCGGCGTAGCGCACCACTTTTCCGTTAGACTTGCGCAATCTAGCCGCGTAATCCCGCGATTCACGTAGCTTTTGCGCAAGAGATTGCGCAAGCGTAAGGTTTTTTCCGGAGGCGTAAGGAGGAGTAATACAAATTGGGAGGGACGTGGGCGTGTTACATTGAAATGAGCCGTGACCCCATGCAAATGAAGGGCCGGCCGACTCGCGCATGCGCGCGTGAAGGAAACCATGTCAGCTCCGTTGTGCGCATGCTCACAACTCGGCGGGAGCGGCGCAATCAGTGAAATTGGAAATGGACTAGGGCAACTTTGTGAACTACGCAGACAGCATAAATAGACACACACAAACGCACTTCCATTGCAAAAGTACATCCCTTTGTGTCCCTTCCCATTGAATCAAGTGCTTTTGCTCTGTTGTTCGTTAGAGTGTGTTTTGTAGTTGTCAGATTAGTGTTCTGTGTGATCTAGTGCTTGTTGGTATTTTTGTGAAAGTGAGTTTTGATAAGTGTTTGAGACTGTTTGTTTGATTGATAGATTTCTGAGCGTTTGTTTTCTTGCTTTATTTTTTCATCTGATTTTTTTGTGACTGTTTCTTGCTGAGTGCTAGTGTGATTTTTGGGTGTTCTTTTTCTCTTTGTGTGTGTTCTTGTCTGATTGGTTGTGCTTGTATTTGTGACAGATTTTTGGTGACTGCTAGTGAGTTTGTTTGGAAGTATGACTGAGAGAAAAAGAAAGCTTAATTTTACAGTGGGGGAAAAAAGAATTCTTGCCCGGGCCATTACCGACTATGGGCGTTACCTCCACGGCCCGCAGAGTGCCACCACCACCCCGGCCAGGAGGAGGGAGATATTGAATATGATCACGGAGCAGGTCAATTCATCGGGGGAGGGGGAGACACGGACCCGGTCTGGGATTGAAAAGAAAATAAATGACCTCCGGCGTGAGGTGAAAAAAAAACTGGCCGCAATAAATGCCCATGCCAGGGGCACAGGAGGAGGGGGCCCACCATGCCGGGTTAGATTTACAGCGACGGAGCGTGTGGTGGCCCTGACCTTTCACCGGCATGAAGTGGAGGGCCTGCCAGGCTTTGACACAAGTCCGGTCCCCGGTGGCGGTGCCAGGTAAGGTTTTTATTTCTCTCAGGTGTGTAGCATGTGTGGGGGAGTATGTGGAGAATATGTGGCAAGTGTGTGGATCCTCCAACCTGTGAATGGTTTGTGTCATCCACAGATGTGCAGGAGGGTGCAGGGCCATCTGGCCTGACCGCTCCAACGCCAGGACAGCAGCCTAATGAGGCCCCCCCAACAAGGCCAGAGTCCGCGGAGGAGGAACAAGAGGAGGAGGAGGATCATGCGGAGGACGATCATGAGGAGGAGGAGAATCATGAGGAGGAGGAGTCCATGGCAGGCACTGGCCGTTTGGTTTCTGCGGACTCTTCCCTCTGGCTGCAAGAAGCCTGCCCTCCCTAAGGGTGAGCCCCCCCCCTCCTCCCCCAACATGGCTCCCCTCACAAGGGCCTCCCCTTCTCCCCGGCCACAACCATCAGCTGGAGCCAGGAGGTCATCCCAGAGCACCAGGGGGGCGCCCAATCTCCTGCCCGCCTGTCTGAGAAGGAACCTGGCCACCCAGACCCACCTTCTGAGACAGCTCTGCCAGACTATGGGGCGGGTGGATCAGAGCCTGTCCTCCATCAACGATAGGCTGGGTAACCTGGACTCCCACTCCCGGGCCTCCACAACCTGCCTAAATGACCTGCAAACTACAGCAGCAGGCGTTGGGCAGGATGTGAGGGCACTTACCCAGGCTATCCAGGGCAACACGGCAACACTTGGTGCTGCCCTGGACAGAATAGCCGTGGCCTTGGAGGGCAGGCCGCCAGGTGGGCAGATCTCAGGGGCTGCTCCTCCTTCCCCGGCTTTTCCCCTCCCCCATGCGTCTCCCCTGAGGGTCCGGGGCCGTGGCCGGGGGCGCCCCAGGCGTGGCTCAGGCAGAGGGCATTAATTTTTTTTCCCCCTTTTTTTGGTTTGAAAGCATTTTTATTTTTGTTCTCTGCATTTTTTTTTCTATGCATTTTTTTATTTTTTTGCTGACATTTTTGGCATATTTTGGGTTGTGAATGATGTTTGAATGTGGGGGTGACATTCCTGCTGGAAAAGGGGTGTCATCCTCAATTTGGGTGGAGAAGGGTTCCCCAGGACCAGGGAGAAGTGATTCCCAGGTCCGTAGGTGTGAATGGTGTATGAATGTACAGTGACATCATTGGAGCCTTGACGTGGCGTTACTGCTCACCAGTCTTGCATGGTGGACTGGTGCCAATCCAATTTGATGAGGATGTGGGGTGTGTGTGCTAGGGACCATAGTGGTGTGCATGCATGCATTCTCATTGTGCCATGATTAATGTGTGTGTTTAACATGCAAAGATGCATAATGTGAGCTGGCATGAGATGGGGTCATGAGATGGGGTACCAGTGCATATGCAGAGTCACCTTGAAGGGAAAAGACAGGAGGATGTTAGTCATGCATGTGCCACTTGTGAGGTGTGCATCACGGGAGGGGCTAGTCATGCCTGACTCCCATGTCACTCACCAACCAGCCAGCTGTCCCCATACATGTTCTGTTTGAAATCTGTGGGGATGGGGCTCTGATTGTATATGTAGCTGTCATGGGTGTCATGGGTGGTGCCATGTGTTGGGCTGCTGATGTCCTCCAAGGGTGCAAGGTTCGCAGTGGTAATTCCATGATGTCTACTGTGATATATAGTGGATGAGGGGTGAATCTGAAGATGCGTATTAGACACCTCAGAATCAGGGATTCTCATGCCAAAGAAAAACATCCCGCCCTCTATGCGTGTGTGATATATCAAGTGAAGAGTGAGGGGCTTGTATCAGATAAGAATATTGTATTAGATTAGATTAAATTGTAAATTTTATATAAGCAAAAAAAAAAAACATCTCCCGTGCCCTCCTTAGTGCCATCCTCCGTGCCCTCATCCTTCTTTGTTCATCTAAAGTCAGTAGTATAGCTATGCGCGACGATGCCCCTGGCATGTTGGCATACAGATTGTTGGGCAACACGTGTGACTGCTGAACTCCTCACTAACAGTGTTGCTTTATCTGACAATTAGACTTTTTTTCAAAATTTAGACCAGCTTTTAGGTCCTCTAACTTTAGACAGAACATTTTGCTGTTGCGCACATCGCGTAGCCTGCGCAGCAACTGCGTTTTTTTGTGAATCCCCGTAACTCCCTCATTAGCATATTTGACTAGCAAATCAATGGTGTGTCTAGCGCAGTTTTGCGCGAGGGGAAGCGAATGTCTAACTCAATTACGCCGGACCAAAAAACGTAGATTTCTGGCGTATATTGTTTTGTGAATCGCGTGCAACTATACGCACGCGCACATTTAGACTTACGCACGCGCAACAGCAGTTGCGCACGCGTAATCGCTCTGTGAATCTGGGCCATAGTAATCACATCTTCTTGATCATGGACCACAATGAAAAGCTACCATGAGTTTTTTCATAAGGAGCCAGACAAGCAGAAAGGGAGGAGTTCAGCAAGGGATTACAGCAACTTCTAAACAAAAATGGACATGGAGGACATGAAAGCAGGACTGCTTTAAGGTAAAGCAAACAATTTAGCATTAAAAAAAAATTCCATTGCTGATCCTTTAAAAACAGGACAATATCAAAGTAAGGTGCTCAACACATATTATGAAAAAAGATAAAAAAATAGCGAACAAATTACAATATAAAAAAACAAAACAAAAAAACATAAAGCCATGAAAGATGCAATAATAAGAATATATAAGGGGTCTTCAAAAAGTTCCCACGCTTTTTTAATAGAGTTAAAAAAAGCGTGGAAACTTTTTGAAGAACCCTCATATACCAAGCAGTGAGACACAGTCCACTAGTGATAATCCAATTCCTCCACCAACTGTGTCTCCAAAACACTTTCAGTTCTCCCACATGCTTATCTTATATTGTACACCAGAAAACCACCCACCAACACATATATACTGTGCAATCACCACCTCGAAATTAACAAAGGTCTTGCCACACTAGATGCTATTTGTGAAGGACCAGGTAATTCCGTCTGCAAATTCGTTCCTCTTCACTGGACTCTATGCAGCCACCAAACCAGAAAAAAATGCTTATAATGTCTACTATTAAACACAAGGAAAAGTGATTTTTGCCAAACAGATTTTCATTTGGCCTTTTGTTTGTGACATGTCTTTCACTGATCATGATCTTCTATAGATTTGAGTGCAACTGAACTTTGGTTGGCAGTAAAATATTTCTTGAATGTACACAGCACCTGACTATCAGGGATCTACTGTGTTTCCACGAAAATAAGACCTACCCTGAAAATAAGACCTAGCACTATTTCAGGGTAGGGCTGCAATACCCTGAAAATAAGCCCTAGTTTGAGGTGCTTGTGTACTCCTACAGTATAACCCTCTCTGTAATGGCAGTGTGCTGTGTGTGTGTCTCTGTCTCTAGCGGTGTCAGGTGCCTTTAATACAGAGTGGCGCTCAGCTGATATCCCCACTGGTCTCCTCTTCTCCCACCTGTCTCTGCAGAATTTCCGTGGGTCACGCAAAGTACGATAGTCTCAGTGCAAAGCCTCTGCAATGTCATACTATGTGCAGTATGCGGCATGGATACTCCTGTTTCCACAAGGTATTTACAGAACTTTTTTTCTTCACGTGCTGGTGTGCTCTCTTCCCTGCTCCGAGGATTGCAGAGGGAGGGGGGCCCGGGTCCCCCGCAGGTGGCTGGGAGAGGTGGAGGAGAGCAGAGCTGAGGTATTTGGCACTGTATTGTGTGCAACTGTAAAAGAGAGGATTTGGGCATTTTACGTTTGTTCAAACTGGGGATTCCTGACAGGCAGGGATGGAGAGAATATGTTAAGACCTACCCGAAAATAAGCCCTACTTGGCCTTTTGTTGCCAAAATTAATATAAGACCCGGGCTTATTTTTGGCGGAACCACGGTAGGTATAAAAAAAATCTGTTGGACAAAGGTCACCAGCATTCTGCTGGCGCTCATGAATTATAACCATATTTTTGTTTATTGCATTGATTTCCTATGATCAGCAACTCTATTTAGTGGTCCTTGCTTGTTCCTTTCAGAAGTTGATTTTGTCTGAATGAAATATGGCATTTGTCTGAATGAAATATTTCAAGAAAGTTTGAATATAGCTACAAAAGGAAGCTGAGGATTATAGGAAAATAAACGTATTTAGCAAAATATGGCCAGCATTCATGGGGGCTAGCTGCATGCTTGTGTCATCCAACAAACAAGCCCAAAATCAATTTGTCAGTATCGCTGGCATTGTACCTGGAGATACTGCCAGCAATAGCAGTTCTGTTACAGGTTGACAAAGGTTAAGCCACTGAACTTCTTTAGCTGGTCATTAGGTGGTATATCTGCTGTGCATCTCTACAGCCAACTGATGGAGCTGAAAAGACAGGCTGATACTTGGGTTGCTAATAATGAGGGAGTGGTTTAACATTGTCAGCTTGCAACAAGCAGGATCTCCAAGTAAAGAACTTGGCAACAGATTTACAATCATGGAAAATGTATACAATGATGTTGGCTCAAACTTGTGTTGCATACACGGTCACACAAAATTCCGACTGTCAAGAACACAGTGACGTACAACACTATGACGACCTGAGAAAAATTAAGTTCAATGCTTCCAAGCATGCATCGACTTGATTCCGAGCATGCATGTTTTTTGAGCGTCAGAATTGCATACAGACGATTTTTAATTTCCGACAAGAACTTTTCCCGTCTGAAAAATTGAGAACCAGCTCTTACATTTTTGTTGTCGGAAATCCTTGCCGGAAATTTCGACCGTGTGTACATGGCATTAGGCTTACGTATACTTTAATGCTGGATTTATTGTAGGCCAGTAGAGTGTGGTTGATCATTTAAGATCACCATTTATCATATTATTACAGAGGGAATATTGGACACTTGTTTTAAGATCAGAAAACCCATCAGAATAAAAAAAAGCCCCATCCCTGGCACAACAGGGAAGAGCCTCCTCTCCAAAATGTGGCAGTAACCCTAGAAATGGCACAACTCCTATTGCCAGTAAGCAGCACATTGTCATCTGGGGGGCTCTTACCCCATTTGGCATTTACATAGAACATTCTTTCCTTGCTCTCAACTGCTGAAAGGAGCAAGCAAAGAAAAGGAATTTGCTGCTGGGGAATTGGGAACTCAAATGACCCAGTTACTTTGCATTGCATGGAAAAAGAAAGGGGTCACATTAAAGCTAAAGCTCATAAAAACAAATGTAAAAAATCCCCAAGAACCTTTTTTTCCCTTTCTATTTCCAGACCCTCTCCTCTCTTTTTTTTTTTTTTTTGTTGGTTGTCCATGGTGTGAAGGAGCCCGTTGTCCCTCTAGCCATGGGCCATCATGCCATATGATTGGCAGATGAGGCTCTTCTAGAGTTAGAGTTTATTTTTTTAGTTCTTTTAAGTGTATAAGCCTTATATATTACTAGGTTTTCCTCTGATTGTAGCAGGTAAAAGGCTAAAGGTTTGTAAGCACGGATTTTCTATTTTAACTGTGGAAATATTTTCAGTTAGGTGATAACACTGGGAGGGAAAACATCTCAGGTATTAATAATGTATAGGCATCTCTATAAAAATGAATGTGAATACAACTCCCTTTGAGGATCAGATGGCATTAGCATACACTGCAGCAGCTAAAAATACAGCTGCAAATGACATCTGATGTGGCAATATGTTGTTTAAACACATTGGACCCCATATGTCGAGCCCTTTCTGTCTGAGAAGTAGCGAGTGTCAGGATTCAAACTGCATTTTCCCTTGTATTGATCACATCAAATAGTCTGAGTGGATCCTTTTTAAGCCCATGTTCCAAGGTGATTGTGCTTTTCATGGTCCTATAGATGGATTATGTTATTTCAGCATAAAAATAGAATGACAGCAATTTAATAGACTTGTGGATGATTCTATTTAAAAAATCTAGCCAATAATAACATTAATACATGAAATCCTTTTCTCTTGCATTTCTCTTCTCCAATATATAGCAGGATTACCCTTCTGCAGAATAGAAAATTAGCACATATTTTTTATCCATTTTATCAGTGGGAATCCATTATAAAACAGGAGTATTCACATGGCTGGAGGGAGATAGAATCATTTACAGAAAAAAAACGACTATGACCTTGCTGGTAATGAAAGGTCTCGGTGTGTACTTGCATCAAAGGCCTTTGAGAGTCCAATG
>JAJQKJ010001296.1:0-65838 GCA_029574335.1 Rana kukunoris | reverse complement strand
AAGCGTAAACCTACACCCAGCTATATGAGGGGTAGTTATTCTGAAGTCCTTGTCCTTTTTTTCCGTCGTGTTATACGTCGTTTTACTAAAATCGTTCCGCTAATAGGGCATTGCGTAAGTGACGATCACTTCGTTTTGACGTCAGTTTCATTTTTCAACTACGTCTTTTCCCGCCGTGAGCTGAGCATGCGCACTGGGCTTTTTTCCCGGCCAGCGCATGCGCAGTTCGATCGACACGGGGGCACGCTTAATTTAAATACAAGCCATCTCCTTTTTATTACGCGGGGATACGCAGGGCCATTAACACTACGCCGCCGCAAACTACGGAGCAAGTGCTTTGGGAATACGGCACTTGCTCCATTAAGTTGCGGCAGCGTAGTGTAAATGGCTTACGCTACGCCGCCGCAGATTCTATGTGAATCTGGCCCAATGTTTCTTTGTATCTCTCTTTCAGCCCAATGTTGCCAGCTGCTTTTTGATTTTTTTACAGCTGTGAGCAGGGAACTGTTCTGTACTTGTTACATGAATAGTGGAAATGCTGGATTAAGATCGTGTGGGGGGGTTGAACCGAGATTGCGATCTTTTAACGATTAATCGTGCAGCTCTATTTTGGTGCCATTAATTTTGCCGTGTGAAAGAACAAGCAACAAATGCAGTAAAATGCAAAGTAAAACATTTAAAAACCACAACACACCAAAATGTCCCATGAGCTACTTTGCCACGTGTAGGGCAGACTATTGCTCTATGCGAGTTGCAGGAAAAATGAGCCAGAAAATGTGCACTCCCACTGCGCTAGGTGTAAATGGGCCTGAAAGTGAAATTGGTGTTTCCACATGAACAATGAGGCTCCATTCACATCTGTGCTAAAAAAAAATAAAAAAAATCGCAGATCACCGCCATTACTAGTTAAAAAATGTAAAAAGATTAAAATGCCATAAATATATCCTCTATTTTGTAGATGCTATAACTTTTGCGCAAACCAATCAGTAAACGCTTATTGCAATTTTTTTTAACAAAAATATGTAAAAGAATACACATCGGCCTAAACTCAGGAAAACATTTTTTTTTTTTAATTGTGATATTTATTAAATCAAAAAGTAAAAAATATTGTGTTTTTTTCAAAATTGACTTTTTTTGCTTATAGCGCAAAAAAATAGAAACCAGGGGTGATCAAATACCATCAAACGAAAGCTCTATTTGTGGGGGAAAAAAACATAAAGATTTTATTTCGATACAGTGTTGCATGACCGCGCGCAATTGTCATTCAAAGATGAAAACTAAAAATTGGTCTAGGCAGGAAGGGGGTGAGAATGCCCTGTATTGAAGTGGTTAAAAACAGATTATACTTTCAGTGGTCACAAAACAACAAACTACATAATTACATAAAGTCCTACAATAAAACTTTAGTGGGTTCCACCGCCATTGCGTTGTTGCAAAAAAAAAGTCCATACAAATTAACAAAACATATAGGGCCAGATTCAGGTAGATGAGAGTATCTTTCCTCTGGAGTAAACGCTTCTCATTTACGTTACTCTGAAGACCCTTTCAGCGCAAGTCCTGTAATTCACATAGCAGTTGCGCGTAAACTTGCGCCAGAGTAACGATAATGCGCTGGCGTAACCCGACGCAAGTGGAAGTGGGTGTGATCATATGTAAATGATGGGCGGAGCCCAGCGCAGAGGCTTACGTTCAGCGCATCAACCACGGAGCATGCCCAGTGAGTGAGGCTCCACTCGCCCCCTTTGTGCGCATGCTCACAACTTCCGTCGGCACCACTGCACGGGAAACGTCAGCGCAATGCCTTCCGTTGGGCGTGTAAATGCGCCCGTAGAAGCGCCATTCCGGCACTAAAGTATATCCTGCTCCCCCTCCCCGCAGTGATGTTACTTTTGTTCTGAGATGGCTGCTCCCGTTCCCCGCAAACACACAGGAGAAAGCTGAACTTTAATGGCCAGGAGCTGTCAGCCATCATCTCGGCTATGGAGACCTATGATGTCTTCCTCCATGGCTGTAAAATTTGACAGACAAGCATGGACAGAGGTGTTGTCCTGCAAGTTGGGGTGCTCAGCTAGCTCTTATCGTCGGTAACGCTGCTGTAGCTGCTCTCCTGCTGACCTGTGGCCATCTGGAGTAAAGATAAAGCAGCCTTTTGTAGAAATAACTTTGCGCCGGACGGACGAGATACGCGCGGCGCATGTAGCCAGCGTATGGTGCTAATCCGTTCGTGAATTGGAAAAAATCCCTCATTTGCATATTTGCAGGGGAAATCAATGGGCGCGACTGATGCGCCCAGCGAAAATAAGCGCTGACGATACTCTGGCGTCGGAACGTTCCGCCGGTCGCAAATGACCCGTTATTGGGCGCATCTAGTTTGGTGGGTACGGGCACATAGAAACGACGGCGCATCATCACAGTTACGCGGCGCATATCCAAATACTCCAGCGCAAGTGTTCGTGAATCTGGCCCATACTGTATCTCTTGGTGAGTTTCACCACCACTTCAATAATGCAGTTAAATAACCAATATACAATCAAATGAAGTTCAGATAAGTGTACATTTTATAATTAGGTGAACGCCACTCCAATGATGCGATTAAATCCAAACACATGAAATATGTCTGTAAAGTTGTGTGAGCTCTGCCACCACTAAAACCTACAGCCTTTTACTGGTTAACTAGAACCCAAATTAAAGGTGGTCTAAATAGCACTCTGCAATGGGGGTCTTACACCCCAAAGATGGAAACCACAGGGAACACCAGCAAGGATCACGGCAGAAGGCAGGTGTAATGGAGTCAACATAGGTTACATCCGACGCGTTTCATCCAATAAGACGTTTTCAAGGGGGGAAATTTTAACGCTGCTATAGATGAGGTAAGTGAGAGATGCGCACATTGAGATGATTTGGCCAGAAATGACATTAGAAAACTCTTCTATTTTATTATGAAAATTAAAATTTTCACATAAAAGGTAAACTTAGCCTTTAAGGCAGCACATTCATTTTACAAAAAACAGACCTGCGGGATTTGTAGCGACACAGGGAACCACAAGACAAGGTAGTGGGTTATCATACATTGTAGTCTGCTGCAACACAGGTGCATTGGCCAGATATTCTGGGCTGCCATTTAAAATGAATGGCATTTCATTGCACCAATGTAGATTACGTTTACTCCCATGTTTTGAAGTATGGTGAATGGACCCTTAGGGTAAGGGCACCAGTTATGTGGTTTGAACTACCAATGAGATTTCAGCTCTGAAAGTCAATGTACTGAAAAATGAATGTATCAACCTAAAAGTGTTATTCCAGATGTGACTGTACACTGGTAGGATTAACAAACTATTATTCCCTTAAGTGGGATTTCTTCTGGACTGTGGACCTCATTCTGTTCCCCCTTCCCTGAGGTATCCCTCCCTGCTGCATTCCTCATGATGTCAAGTAAATGATTGAATGAAATTCCTTGCATTTGCCATGAGAAGTAGATGGAACTGGGAATTTACAGATATCATCTGGAAATCAATAAGATTGCAGAATTCGATTCAGCTTGAGTAATCAGTAAAATGATTCTGTGTCCTGGGACTATCATTAGGAGTATGGGGACTTCTTTGATTGCTATCTACCAACACACTGGTTATATATATATTATTTGAATTGTCCAATCAAATGGGTCACACGTAATGTTAGCACACATCGTGCACTCCACTCTTTCGTTCTCTAGGGCAAGAAGTATGTTAGTAGGATCACCAAGTGAAAGTAAATGAGAAAAAAAGCAGTGAAAAAAGAAAACAAATGCAGACGCCACATCTAGTGATTGGTAGGCTGCAATGGGTATTTATGATCAATGCAGTCAAAATGCAGTTAATTATTTAAAATATATATATATATTAATAATAAATTTTCACTTATTTTTCTTTCATTGTTGACAGATTTCCTCAGAGATTCCCCTTTCTCCTATACAATTATGTAATACAATTGTTTTGGTGTTCAATGGGGGACACAGGAATTCATAACCAGTTGGATTATATTGCCACCTACATGAGTATTTGGACACTAGCAAACAAAATACAAACCCTGCACAAGGAGAGAGATGCGCAAAATCTAAATACAGTAATTCCTTGATACTATTAGCTAAGCAAACATGAGCATGGTGGTGGTTATAATTGAATAAATAAATACATACATATATATTAAATATATATTAAGTATCAATTGTATTAAAAAATATATACATAATGTACAAGAATAATTAAATCACATAACGGGTCCAATATCCAAAAAAGGGGGGGGGGGCAAAAGGGAGGGGGGGGCGGGGAAAGAGAGTCCCAGGGATGGACGGATAAACGTTTTTGTAGGGGTCACACCTATAGCCTCAGGGCTGCCATCGTTGTACAACAGAAACCGTGTTCCGAGACTGTGACAAAAAACAAGGGAAGAGGCGCCTCTAAGTGCAGATGTTGTTAAACAATTTTAATAAGTAAAAGAGTACAGGCAACTCACATTTTAGAAGTTAAAAATGTTGACCAGTTGATAAAGGAGTGCGACTGTCACACCACCGCAGCTCGTACGCTCAGAAAACGCATTGCATAATACAGCACGTCACCAGTGCCATCCTGCTGCTGAAACATCTCTACCCCACCTGCCTGGCTCACTAGCTATCTTCGCCACCGCCGCCGGCTTCATCACCTTACAGCGGTGAAGGACAGCTCCACAGCACAGTGCCCAGCAGTCGAAGGATCATAAGTGACAAAACTGATGACCACTTTTAAAGAAACATGTACAATGCCAATTTTTAACTTCTAAAATGTGAGTTGCCTGTACTCTTTTACTTATTAAATTGTTTAACAACATCTGCACTTAGAGGCGCCTCTTCCCTTGTTTTTAAAATACAAACCCCTCCTACTCTGTGGAAAATCAGAACCAAAACCATGAACATAAATACAGAGGGATGGGATGTGATTCTCTCAATGAACTCCAAGAAACAACATTTTACAATAAGTACAAAAATTACATTTTCTTTTTAGTTCCATTTTAGTTCAGTTTTTAATTCAGGAATTCAGAGACTGTAAGAACGTCCAAAAGCAGTGCAGCTGAGGGTGGTGAGCAATATCAACAGAACATTAACAGGCACTCAAAAACAACAGAACTGGGGTCTATTTGCAGCTCAAAGAGCCACCTAAAAGACCTTACATCTGAAGATGGCTTTAAATTAACCTCCCTGGCGGTATGATTCTTTAAGATTTTAGGTGCTAAAAGCGGTACCATTATTTGCAAGGGAATTTGGCGTTTTATACTGTAGGCTTGTAATTCTTAGGAATAACTCACTTAAATCTATTCAAACAAGAGTCTAATAGGCATCCCGGGTATGATTTTTTTTTTTTTTTTTAATTAAAAATTATAATATAATAAATAATTATAAAAAATGATCACAAATGATAATATAATTATAGTAAAAATTATTCAATAATGTAATCAAATCAAAATCACTGAAATTTGCTCAGTTGCAGAATTTTTGCTGTCATTTTTTTTTTTTTTTTATGACGAATTTCCCCATAAATCGCTATCGCTAAATTCTGCAAGTGATTCTGATTTATTATCGCTGTTTTTTAGCTGCTCTAAAACAATTTTTGCCATAAAAGGGACACTTTTGGTTGCTATGGGCAATCTACAGTTTGCAGGGAGAAAGAAAAGTTTTTATATACAAAATGACATGTAGTGTACAGGGCAGACCACTAGGGACATGGGGGGTGTGTATTTTTTACATACAGTACTGTAATCTATAAGATTACAGTGTACTGTATGTATAGTGTTTGTTTACTTTTTTAAATTTGGCGCCGTTCCCCCCCCACGTCGCGACGCTCGCAGGGAAGGGAATCGGAGGTACACACAGCATCAGGCGGACATCCGCCCGCCGTGTACTGCGGGGATTCATCGCTGGATCGCAGAGAAAAGGTAAGTAAACTTTTTCTGCATCCAGCGAGGTAAGCGCGTGTGTGGCACGGGGTTACCGATATTAGCTTAAAAATCTCACCCCGTGCCACACACGTGAAGACCGCCAGGGAGGCTAGTCTGACCGGGGAAAAAAAAAATGCACCCCGAGCGTGACTCGGGGTACCGCTTCTGGCACTGAATGTTAACCCCGAGTCACGCTCGGGAATACCGCCAGGGAGGTTAAAGCGGAGCTCCACCCTAAAGTGGAACTCCTGCTGATCGGAACCCTCCCCCCTCCGGTGTCACATTTGACACCTTTCAGGGGAGGGGGGGTGCAGATACCAGTCTAAAGACAGGTATTTGCACCCACTTCCAGCCACACACTCTGCGGGTAGACTGCAGGCAGGACGTCACCTCCCGCCCCCCCCCCCTCCCCCGTAGGCAACTTGGCAGTGAAGCCGGAACGATTCACTTTCTGGTTCCCTCACCGAGGATGGCGGGGGGAGCAGCAGAGTAATGAGCGATCGCTCGTCATCTGCTGCGGATGGTGCTGGACTCCAGGACAGGTAAGTGTGCTGCTATTAAAAGTCAGCAGCTGCAGTATTTGTAGCTGCTGGCTTTTAATATATTTTTTTCAGCGGACATCCGCTTTAAGCCTGAACATCCACTTGGTAAAAGCTTGTAGAACATGTGAACAGCAGGCCAAGTACTGGCTGTTTAATGTACTGTAATAGCAGCCCCTCCTGCAGCGTTGCCTGTAAACTGTCTGTTACTGATCAGCAGTGTTGTTCATCTTCCTTTAAAAAATTACAAGTTACTTGCCCGAAAAAGTAAGTGAGTTAGTGACTCAGTTACTTTATTGGCAAAGTAACTAGTTACTCGGAAAAGTAACTGAGATTTTTTTTTTTTTATATTCTACAATGCAATTACGTTCTTTAACATCTTTAATATCAAAGATGTTTATATTAACTGATTGAAGAATAAAAACACTATATACAGTATTTTAGAACATTTCGTACTGTGTACAATTATTAATATCATCATCACACTCCACCTACCCAGGCAGCAATACTGTACAATATAGATTCAGTGTGCATTGTGAGTGACACTGCTGCAGTGCACACTGAATCTATATTGTACAGTATTGCTGCCTGGGCAAGTGGAGTGTGATGATGATGATGATGATGATGATGATATTAATAATTGTACACAGTATTGCATTTGCTGGGCCTGCCATATAATGTACTGTACTATACTGTATATCTGTTAGGGTTGTCCCGATACCACTTTTTTAGGACCGAGTACAAGTACCGATACTTTTTTTCATGTACTTGCCGATACCGAATACCGATACTTTTTCTAAATGTCATGTGACAGTTTTCAAACGACAATACAGACGAAGGATATTTTCTTTAGAATTATAAAGAACTCTAACTCAAGGCATTATAAAAGAATAAAAATTAGTAAAAATGAATAAAAATGTTTTATTTTCTTATCACGCAGTAGTAAAAAACTCAAAGAATTTTCACAGAACATGTTGATAAATACAAAAAAAGTATTCTATTTAGGTATCGGGAGCATTTGCACGAGTACAAGTACTCCCGCAAATACTTGGTATCGGTCCCGATACCGATACTAGTATCGGTATCTGGACAACCCTAATATCTGTACTACAAAATTCCTTTACAAACATGTTATTACTAATAACATTTTTAAAATATGCATTATTTGTAAAGGAATTTAGTAGTGGTTATACAGTATAGTGTACAGTACAGTATATGGCAGGCCCAGCAAATGCAATACTGTGTACAATTATTAATATCATCATCACACTTCACCTGCCCAGGCAGCAATACTGTACAATATAGATTCAGTGTGCACTGCAGAAGTGTCACTCACACTGAATCTATATTGTACAGTATTGCTGCCTGAGCAGGTAAAGTGTGATGATGCTGGGCCTGCCTGGGCATGTGGAGCGGTCCGGTGGAGTTTCCCGTTATCTCTCTGTCCCCCCGGCCCCCCCATTCCCAATCCGATGCTGCTCACCTTGGCTCCTCACCTGCACAGGGCCACGACCCACGGTCAGTCGGTCGGTCGGTGCACTGCTGACGCGGTGAGTGTCCCCGGAGTCCGGACCGTTGATGGTGGAGTGGAGCCTCCGCGGCGGCCGAGGGAGATATCGGCGGCTGAGGTGACGGTGAGGAGGTGAGCCAGATTCACTCCCTCCCGACCCATCACAGTACACTGCTGCGGGCGGGAGACTTCAAGCGCATGCGCCAGCGTCACAACGTCGACGACACGTTGACACATGACCCGGAGCTGGCCTGTGACCCAATCACAGGCCAGCTCCATCCCGCCCTGAGTGAGAGTCTGCCCGGACTGCCCCCCCTGCGCGCTTAATGTAACTCGGTAACGCCGCCAATGTAATGGCAACGGCGTTGCCGATGGGGTAATAGTAATCAGGTAGATTACTAGTTACCCCTTGGAGGGCAATCGTTACGTAACGGCGTTTATTTAAACGCCGTTACTTACAACACTGCTGATCAGACACAAATATTCTCTCTCCAAACATTAACAAGAGCATCATTGTAAGCAGTAAACTGTCAGTCAGGTCCATGATGTAACTCCCCACCTGCCAGTTCTGCAGACCGGGCTACACATACAATGGTGCATAAGATAGTAAAGTCTGTGTTATCTTCCTGTCCATCCTGAGGTGTTCCCACTATTTCCTTACAATTATAATCCCAAATCCAGCCGCCCTTTACCCTTTGTCACCCCTTTCCCCTTGAAACACATAAATAAATAAATCATCAAGCCACTCATTTGAAATCCTTCTCCAGCTGTGGGTGGGTTCTGAATGCTGCAGAGCATTGTGCCGCATTAAGGCATTGTACCTTTCTCTGCAGATATTCTCCTATGAGCTCAGGGTGGCTTGATGATGCAATCCCTAGCGATTGGCCTAAGACACCTTGGACTCAAAGAGGTAAATTTACTAAGAGTTAAATAAATGCGGTAAAATATGACATGCGGTAACAATTGTGCAAGTGTTAAATTCTTTAAGAATGGGGGGGATCTGAGGCCCCACTTCTTAAAGGGGGATTCCAGATTACGATAAGCCCCCTGCCCACAAACCCCACAACCACCTTCCAGGGTTGTGGGGATGAGGCCCTTGTCCCCATTATCATGGGGAAAAGGTGCCATGTTGAGGGCATGTGGCCTGGTATGGCTCAGGAAGGGGCTTTTGCTCATTTTTTTTTCCGATCTGCTGGGGTGCATGCTCAGATAAGGGTCTTGTATGAATTTTTGGGGGAACCCCATGCCTTATCATTTTTTACATTTTGGTGTGGGGATCCCCTTAAAATCCATACCAGACCCAAAGGGCTTTTTTTCATCATTTTCAATTGTCTGCATTTTTTTTTTACATTCAGCTGTCAGCAGGTAGACTGCTGACCGCTGATGAGTCATCTGTTGTTAAGGACACGACGACCAGCTTCCTGGCCTGTTCCTTAGCAAAGAGCTATTTATTACAAGGTCACGTAATTGAAGTGTTCTTTTGGTGAATGGGGCATAGGTTAATACCTTACAAGTCTAGGTTTTCAGAACCTTGACAGGGAGACGTCACTTTATTCACTTAAAGAATTTTACCGTATTGTATAACATCCTCTGCTAGTTCAACTTTGATGAATAAATGAGAACTTTATTGAAGGTTTCTATTGCCCAATCAGACTTTGCTGGAGTTTAGGTTAATATAAATATTACTTGAGGCATTCTTCTATAGTGTTGAGCAGAATATGCCATATTCGAATTCGCGATTATTCGATATATAGTCGAATATTCGACAGATATTCGCTAAATACGAATATTCGTGATATATTTTCGAAATGAAATGATTGCGAATTTTCGCTATCGCGAATGCGAATGCGATTGCGAATTGCGAATTGCGAATGCGAATATTCGGGAAATGCGGAATGGAGCACTCTGATTGGCACAGATTATTCGTGATATATTACAATATAAAATAATTGCGAATATTCGAGAAATGCGGAATGGAGCACTCTGATTGGCTCAGAATATTCGTGATATATTACAATATAATATAATTGCGAATATTCGAGAAATGCGGAAGGAGCACTCTGATTGGCTCAGAATATTCGTGATATATTACAATATAATATAATTGCGAATATTCGAGAAATGCGGAAGGAGCACTCTGATTGGCTCAGAATATTCGTGATATATTACAATACACAATAATTGCGAATATTCGGCAAATGCGGAAGGAGCACTCTGATTGGCTCAGAATATTCGTGATATATTACAATACACAATAATTGCGAATATTCGAGAATGCGGAAGGAGCACTCTGATTGGCTCAGAATATTCGTGATATATTACAATACACAATAATTGCGAATATTCGAGAAATGCGGAATGGAGCACTCTGATTGGCTCAGAATATTCGTGATATATTACAATACAAAATAATTTCGAAATTTCGAGAAATGCGGAATGGAGTACTCTGATTGGCTCAGAATATTCGTGATATATTACAATATAAAATAATCGCGCGATATCGCTATTTGCCGAATAATCGCATTGCGATTTTTCGGCAATATAAAATGAGCGCTGCAGCTACTCGGCCCAAGGTCTCTAATCATACCAGCAATGCTTTTAGACGTCGATGGGGATCTCTAGGATGTGATCTGTTCTAAAAATTTTTTTAAAACATTTGAATATTCGAAATAGCGAATATTCGCCACGATATTCGCGTTATTCGCGAATACTCGAATATGCAATATTCGTAGCGAATATTCGCAATGCGAATATTTCGTGAGCAACACTATTCTTCTATACACAAAAAACTCCTGATCCTTGGGCAGAAGATAATCATGGCAGCTATTTCTGATCTTGAGGTATCTGATGTATGACAGCCATTCCTGACTGCGGGGCTTCTAGTCATCCACAGATTTGTACCAAGTTGTAATGATCATACACTCCAATGAGGATCGAACAGAACATTTGTCTTTTAAATCTGATCGCTTCACTCTAATGAAGACTCTACATTAAAAAGAAGCACTAGACAATTTAAAACGTCTTATAAACTGGGACTGATAACATAAACAGTGGAAACAAAATATTAGCATTTGAGCACAAGAACTGGTGCTGTAATTTTGAGACATATTTCTGAACTTTTGGGACTTTTTTAGGTTTTTCTCCTTTTTCTTAAAAAGGAGTGTGCTGATGTATTTTCTTTAGAAGGAATGTGGTGATGCAGTTAATTTTGTGTATAACACAAATTCCTTAACCATGACACATAGGAGTTGGATAAGAGCAAATAGCTGTTAGACGCTCAAGCCTTAGAAGTTTCCAAATATGATAAAGTTTGTCTTCATATTTTTTTTCCCGACAAATACTGTTCTGATGAAATTAAAATTGTTCTTTCTAGTATCTCATAAGAATTTTTTTTTTATTTGTTCCTTCGAATAATTTTAATGAACTGTGATTGGCTCTCAAAAGCTGTGTACTAGTGATCAGATTATAGTACGATCGCTTTGAAAGTGGTATTTTTCATCCTATTTTCTGATTGTGTGTACTAGGCTTAAAAAATTCTACCCACACTGCTTGGATTCCTCCCATTTTCTCTGTACTCTTATGTGCTACCAGACCCAATGTAAGCACATGTCTGGGTTATTGTCCTATGCTTCCTTTACCTTATCTTCACCCTGCTGTCTAGATATAACTCAGGGACTAAACTGATCCCCTCTTCTCTCAATAGGTATTTCACACTTATGCCCCGTACACATGTACGGGTTTCCCGGCAAACTTTTTACCGTCAGGAAATCGGAGAACGGCTCAGAAGCTTTTTCCCTACACACGGCCGGTTTTTCTGTCAGGAAATCTGCCATGAGAGCTTTGGCCGGGAAACACGGCCGTGTGTATGCTCCACTGCAGTGTTTCCCATAGGAAAACTGCCAGCAAAAAGACCGCCGGGAATCGCGGCAGGAAAAAGGAGAACATGTCCTCATTTTTCCCGGAGGTTTTCCTGTCGGGAAAACTGCCATGGAGCATACACACGGACAGTTTTCCCAGCCAAAAGCTGTCATTGCAATTTTTCCGACAGGTCGTGTGTACGAGGCATCAGGGTTATTTCCACATTAACTTTTTTTTGGTTTTCCACTCTTCTGCCATTTGATTTGACTTTTATTTAAAATCTATGGAGAGTGACGATTGTCTACTGAATCAGAAACATCCATATTTTAGACTGTCTTACAAAGCAAGTAATACTTAAGGTGGAACTAAACTGTATCTGATCACCACAAACTGAAAACGCAAAAACATTTTTAATATTCATTCATTTTGCTTTGTGCATGTATGCATATGTCTTAGTGAGGCTAAGGCCTTGTACACATGAGCGAGAATCTCGTCAGGAAAAACCCGACGTTTTCCCTGACGAGATTCTTGGCAAGAAACACTTGCTGCCCGAGTGTACCGACTTTCATTTTAAAAGAACCGCAGTTCTCTTGAAAGGAAAGAACGCAGTGACATCATCGCGTATGACGAGCATGCGCTCGTCACATTCAATGCCGTCGCCGCCATCTTGCTTCACCATACCTATGCCGTGGAAGCTACTGCGCATGCGTTGAAGTCATTTTGAGCATGCACAGTTTCCACGGCGACAGGTAAGTATATACACTCTTGGTTTCTCGTCTGAAACAGGCAAACGAGAATCTCGACGAGAAAAAAGAGAGCAGGTTCTCTTTTTTCTCATCGAGATTCTGGCCGCATTTCGAGATTCTGGCCGCTGGTTTTTGCCGAGAACCCGGTCGTGTGTACGAGGCCTAAGTAAAGCATGTTAATGTTGTATTCCTCAATGGAAATTCTAAAAGGGAAGTTAGTTGTACATCTGATAATTTCTCCATCTAAAGCCAAACCTTTAATGCTAATATCTTCAGCTGTGATACAGTTTTGTTCAGCTATATATGCATACATTATATGATATCCATAGCAGCTTTATTTAAACCATCCTGAAATTGTATTTTTACTGGCCTTATTACTTTTTTTAAAACTTGCATTTGCGGGGTTCTTTCACACACTTGACAGCTGCGTATAATGACCTTAAGAGACCCATTTGCTTTCATGTCAAACCATCTGTTCTCCATAACAGCACAAACAGTGTTCCGTGAAGAAATATGCTTACCTTTCTACTACATCCTCTCCATTCCAGCACGTTGAACCATCCCTCACGGCCAGGTCCCCATCACAAAGACGCTCTGCCAGGGTGGTGTAGAATGTCCTTGATGGCTTTATGTACTTCGTGAATTCACTGTAATAAATACAAGATATGATGGGTTGCAAATCTTAAAGGGGAATTCCAACTACACTATGAGGGTTATTTACTAAAGGCAAATCCACTTTGCACTACAAGTGCAAACTAAAAGTGCACTTGAAATTGCACTGAAAGTACACTTGGAAGTGCAGTCGCTGTAGATCCGAGGGGGACATGCAAGGAAAAAAACAAAAAAAACAGCATTTTAGCTTTCACATGATTGGATGATAAAATCAGCAGAGCTTCCCTCATTTCAGATCTTACCCTCAGATTTACAGTGACTGCACTTCCAAGTGCACTCTTTCAGTGCCTTTTTTAAGTGCACTTTGCACTTGTAGTTTGCACTTTTAGTGCAAAGTGGATTTGCCCTTCGTAAAAAAAACATTTTGTATTCTATATGGTGTTAAAGCGTACAGTATGCATAGTCCAAACTTTCTGAAGTTTTGAATGAAGTGGGGAATACAAGCACCGTGAGCCACATATATAATGTGAGCACTGCGATGAGCCACATATGTAATATAAGTAATGTGAGACACATATATAAAATAAGCAGTGTGGGCCACATACCATATATGTAAGGCTCATGAGCTACATATGTAATAAAAGCACCCTGAGTCACATATATTATGAGCACTTTGAGACACATATGTAATGTAAGTACTATGAGTCACATACAGTATGTAATATACGTATTGTAATCCATATTGGTAATATAAGCACTGCAAGCTGCATAAGAAATACGAGTACTGTGAGCTGCATATGTAATATAAACATTCAGAGCCATATATGTGTAGTAAGCACACTGAGCTTATAATAATGTGAAATACATACGTTATATAAGGATTATGATCCACATTGTAATATAAGCTCTGTGAGCTACATGTGTTACATAGTTTATAAGATAAAAAAAAAAAAAGTGTCTATCCAGTTCAACCTATAACTGTGTTTTTGATGTTTATTCTCTAACAATTCCCATAGTCCTGTTTATTCAGCTTCCTGAGAAGACATCTTTAAAAGTTTTGTGAACCTGGCAACAATTAGTACAATTTTCTGGGGGGAAAAAATCCATATTTTTACTGCTTTAACAATGAAGAACCCTTTCCTCATTCTAAGGTTAAATCTTCTTTTTTCTAACCTCAAATTGTGTCTTCTGCAGGAATCATAAATAGTTTATAACAGTTACCTTTGATAATTTGTACATTTTAATCATATGCCCCCTCATAGGCGTGCACACAGGGTGTGCCAGATGTGCCCAGGCACATCCTAATAACCCTGTGCTGCACAGATTCCCCCTGCTGCTTGGCTGCAGAGAAAGGGACTCGGGAATCTCTGTCCTCAGCCCCTTTTCTCTGTCTCAAAAGTGAGATATCAGGGGGTCTGTTTAGGCCCCTGATATCGTACCAATGGTGCTCCTAAAAAATTGTAAAAGAAAATAATAAAAAATGATTGTAAAAAAATATTGTAAAAAATTATTAAAAAAATTAAATCGTAAAAAGGAATAATAAAATAAAAATAAACTACTGACAACAGTCCCTGCCCACTGACATTATAAACTGTTCTACTGACACTGTCCATTGCCCTATATACGCATGTGTGTTTGAGCTTTGGGGTGCACACCCTAATGTAATTGGCTGTGCACACCTATGTGCCCCCTTAAGAGCCTCTTTTCCAGTAATCTATGTAATCAATCGTCATAGTCAAGGGGCTCCAGACCCCTTATTATTTTGTTGTCCTTCTCTGATCTTTTTCTAATTCAATAAAGTGTTTCCTGATGACTGGTGACCAAAACTGAATTGCATATTCAAGAAGAGGACAAACCAGTCTTGGAAATGGGTACAAATATTGACTTATGTCTTAAATGTATGCCCTTTTAATGCATACCAGTATTTTGCTAGCTTTGTTAGCTGCAGCTTGGCATTGCATGCTATTGACAAGTCTGTGATCTACAAGCACCCCAGATCTGCCACATGTATTCCATCATAATTTGGTATTGTCAGCAAAAACCCAAATTAATTCCAAACTCTATATCATTAAAAAACAAATTGTACACAATTGTGCACAAAGGAAGGTCCATAAAGACATGGATGAGCGGGTTTGGGGTGGAGAAAATTGACTGGCCTACACAGAGTCCTGACCTCAACCCAATAGAATACCTTTAGAATGAATTAGAGGGGAGACTGCGAGTCAGGCCTTCTCGTCTACATCAGTGCCTGACCTCACAAATGTTCTTCTGGAAGAATGGTCAAACATTTCCTTAGACACACTCCTAAACTTTGTGGACAGCCTTCCAAGAAGAGTTGAAGCTGTTATACTGTAGCTGCAAAGGGTGGGCCAACTCAATATTGAACCCTACGGAATAAGACTGGGATGCCATTAAAGTTCATGTGCATTTAACCCCCCTGGCGGTATTCCCGAGTCTGACTCAGGGTTACATTTCTGTGCTGCGATCGGTAACCCCGAGTCAGACTCGGGCTCGCCTCGCAGCATCCATAGGCAGTGTTTACTTATCTTGTCCCTGGATCCAGCGATGCATTCCCGCTGTGTGAGCGAGCGGCGTCCTTGCTCGATTCACACAGTGCCTGTGTGCCGCCGATTTCCGTTCCCTGTGATGTTACGACGCACGGGGGCGGAGAATGGCACCAAAATTCAAAAAAGTAAACAAACACAGTACATACAGTATACTGTAATCTTATAGATTACAGTACTGTATGTAAAAAATACACCCCCCCCTTTGTCCCTAGTGGTCTGCCCAGTGTCCTGCATGTTCTTTTATATAATAAAAACTGTTCTTTCTCCCTGCAAACTGTAGATTGTCCATAGCAACCAAAAGTGTCCCTTTATGTCAAAAATGGTTTTAGAGCAGCTATAAAACAGCGATAATAAATTATAATAACTTGCAGAATTGAGCGATAGCGATTTGTGGGGAAATTCGTCATAAAAAAATAAAAGTAATGACAGCGACAATTCTGCAACTGAGCAAATTTCAGTGATTTTGAGTTGATTACATTATTGAATAATGTTTATTATAACTATATTATTATTTGTTATAATTATTTATTATATTATAATTTATAATTTTGTTTTTAAAAAAATGTCATACCCGGGATGCCTATTAGACTCTTCTTTGGTCAGATTTAAGTGTGTTATAACTAAGAAATACAGGCCTTCAGTATAAAACGCCAAATTTCCTTGCAAATAATGGTACCCCCTTTTAGCACCTAAAATCTGAAATAATCATACCGCCAGGGAGGTTAAAGGCAGGTGTCCCAATAGTTTTGGTAACATAGTATATGTACAGTAATATAAGCGCTGCAAGCTACATATGAAATGTAAGCACTGTAAGCTCCGTGGAATTCATTTTAATTACTGTCCTGTGAACCTTTTCGCAATACTGGAGTACAAATAACACTCAGATGTTTTTTTTTTTTTTTTTAAATATGAACCTGTACATCAGAAATAAATGGTTAACATATGTTGATATCACATTGCTGGATCAAACGGGATCCACATAGGAAGACAGCAGCCAAACATAATGTTATTGTCCAGCAGGTGGCTGAGGAGCACAAACATTCCAAGCCGGTCAACTAACAGGACATGCAAAGTCTGAGAGCAAACAGCCAGCCAGTGATTTTTTTTTTCTTACCGAGAGATTCTTTTTAAGCTGTTAGGCTTGTCATTCTTCGAAGCTTTCAGAGGCAGAGAGCTGGAGGGTTCAGGGTGTAGCAGATAGCCCCCCAGATAAGAAGAGGTGGAAGAAAACATGCAAAGAGTTGGAGAAAGAAAAACGAAAATTACTCAAGAAATAGTCAGTTCTTTAAAGGTGCGTGCAGTAGCAATAGCAAACAAGGCAAAAAGGGAAAAGGAAGATGCAAACTGTGCAAGGACGCTCAAGGATTTAAAAATTATTTTAATTTACAGAAAAAGTTGAAAATGGAATCCTGAACCTTATGCCGTGTACACATGATCATTTTTCAGCATGAAAAAAAAAACGTTGTTTTTCAGCATGTCCAAAAAACAAAGTTTTTCCAACTTCATCATTAAAAACGACGTTACCCACACACCATCGTTTAAAAAAAAAGATGAACAAAGCGTGGTGAGTGACGTACAACACGTACAACGGCACTCTAAAGGAGAAGTTCTATTCGCCTTTGGGCTGCTTTAGCTGATTCCCTGTTAGTAAAAGACGATTCACGCTTTTCTTTCGGTTATAGCGTGATGAATGTGCTTACTCCAACGGTAGTTTTACCAGAACGAGCACTCCCGTCTCATAACTTGCTTCTGAGCATGCGCGGGTTTAAAACGTTGTTTTAGCCCACACACGATCATTTTTTATAACCCGAAAAACGACATAGTTTAAAACGACGTTAAAAAATGCAGCATGTTAGTTTTTTTTTTCAGAACCTGAAAAATGATGTGTAGCCCACACACGATCATTTTAAAAAATGTTTTTAAAAATGACCGTGTGTACGCGGCATTATACTGGATTAAATTTAAAATTTAGGAGTAGGAAGGCATTTAGAAAGGCTTATTAGCCTTTCCATTAGTATAAGCCTTATGCCCCGTACACACCGTGAGCGGAATTCCGTCAGAAATACCATCCAAGGTTTTTCTGACGGAAAATAAGATCGTGTGTACATGGCATTAGTATAAGGATTAGCATAGAGCTATCTTTCTATCATAACACAAAGTTCTGAAGGACTCCACTGGTGAATCGTGTGACTGAACGCTATGGCAGCCCAGAATTAGGATACTGGTGAGTTTTATCAAAGTGAATGAGATCGGACCGCCGGCTGAAGAAAAGGATACCTGGGTTATGGCAGCTAGCTGCTGCCATAACAAAAATATCCCCCTTAAAACAGCCGAAGTATATAGGTGTTCAATGTCCAAAAGTGGAATCATCACGATATTGAAGAATCACAGCACCTTATGAACTTTTATTCCAATGTTTTATCATTTGTTATAACAGATGATGTTGATTATATGGTAGATATTGTAGATAATTTTTTATGATTCTGTATATTTTACTGAGCACAGACAGCACAGGAAATTCTCACACCAACCCTAACAACAGTACAGTGGAACCTCGGATTACAAGTAACACAATTAACACCAAAGTGGTGTGCAGTATCGCTTTTGGCCTGAGGTGGGGGGGCCCGGGAGCCGAGCAGAGCCGAACTTCGCCGATCGCAGCCAATCTGCGCCATTCGGAAATGCACGGAAAGGCAGGACAGCACGGCTGACCTTGGAAAATCTCGGGTAGTCCAGGTTAGCTGAAGTGTCCTCGGGCCTTTTCGGACTTTTCTGAGGCTCTCTGGCACCCCCCTCTGGCCGCATGTGGTATAGCATCCCATTGAAGTCAACGCGGAACAAATTATTTTCATTTCCATTTACTTCAATGGGGAAACTCGCTTTGATATGTGAGCACTTTGGATTACGAGCATTCTCCTGGAATGGATTATGCTCGTAATCTGAGGTTCCACTGTATATGTCAAGGACTGCAGTGCATTGATCCTGGATGCCTAATAATACTAGTCACATTCAACTGGACTTGTTCTGTAATGCTGAAGATGTGTCATAGCTTGTTCAAACCATTTCTTCATTTCTAATGTGTGTCAGGAAAATACACCAGTATTTATATCCAAGCAATTAGCACCACAGCCTTGATCCAATCCCCACAGGAAGGCACATGTTATTTTTCAAGAACAGGACGGGAGGTCTGCAAAATTGTGGAACCACCCTGTTCTAGTTACATAGCACCATCACTGATGTTAGTTAACACCTCGATTTACATGGCGTCTTTTTGCAACTAGAATAGGGTAGTTCTACAATTTTCACACCTTCCATCCCTTTCTTGCAAAATAACATAATTTGTGCACAAAAAGAAAGCATAATATCTTACTGAATACAAAATATGACTATATATCAACTTTTTATATTGTGTACATTTGCAAACTAAAATAAATATTGTGTCCCTCAAATTCTATTTTTTTTTATAATGAACTTTAAATAAACATCCATGGCAGCGAATGAGTTAAAGGGGTTGTAAAGGATTTTTTTTCCCCTAAATAGCTTCCTTTACCTTAGTGCAGTCCTCCTTCACTTACCTCATCCTTCGATTTTGCTTTTAAATGTCCTTATTTCTTCTGAGAAATGCTCACTTCCTGTTCTTCTGCCTGTAACTCAACACCGTAATGCAAGGCTTTCTCCCTGGTGTGGAGAAAGCCTCTTGAGGGGGAAGGGGGCGAGCAGGCAAGTCAGGACACTCTCTACTTTGCAGATAGAGAAAGGAGCTGTGTGTTAGTGGGCGTCCCGACACTCCTGCTCGCTCCCTCCCCCCTCAAGAGGCTTTCTCCACACCAGGGAGAAAGCCTCGCATTACGGTGTTGAGTTACAGACAGAAGAACAGGAAGTGAGCATTTCTCAGAAGAAATAAGGACATTTAAAGCAAAATCGAAGGATGAAGTAAGTGAAGGAGGACTGCACTAAGGTAATGGAAGCTATTTAGGGAAAAAAAATGTTTCCTTTACAACCCCTTTAAATACCTGTATGTGTTTTCTAGTGCTGTGCATGGGTGAGGACCCATCTGCTCTGTTGTGACATGAGAAGTATAAGTAAACACCCGATGATTGAGATCAGCAACACAGTCTTCTCTCCACCCAACTCCAATTGAATGAACCCTAAGCAGTGTTGCCAACCACCAGTATTTTTACTGCAGCCAGTAAAAAACAGGCAATTTTCTCCTGACAGCAAATGCAAGTAAAAAATATGGCTGTGACGCTCGGCTTGGGACGGTGCCGGCTGGGACCATCTGAGTGCTTGCTTAAGTGTGATTGGGCAGCTCTGGCAGAGGCGGTGCCTGAGCAAGTTTTGTAATGTCAAGGTGCAATGGAGCCAAGCAGAGCGACCAGAGCCTTGTGTGCGGGTTGACGGTATGGGAGCAAGGCAGGCTGGGACCAGGACCGTTGGTGCTGTTTAGACTGGAGGGACCACTTGGCTTGGAGAGAAACTGTCACGGTGACTCAGGAGGGGATGTTTCATGTCTGGGGTCTCATCATAATCTGTGCTACTGCACACTGCTGTCAGTGTCACCATGAGAGTCAATTTTATGTGTGTATGCCGCCCATTCTAATTTCTTGCCCTCCTGAGGCCAGTCCCTGAGCTACTTACTTACTATATCAAAAGTAAAATAGGAAACCAGTTTTTTGCCTTATCTACCTTAAATCATATTGCTAATTCCATATTGCATTTGTTTTGTAGCCCAAATACTCTAATTTACTCTTAACCTCCCTGGCGTTTTTCCCGTGTCTGACACGGGGTAAAAATTTGCTGCTACTATTGTTGATCCCGTGTCAGACACGGGCTCGCCTCGCAGAATCCAGAGACAGTTTACTTACCTTCTCCATGGATCCAGCGATGCATCCCCGCTGTGTGAGCGAGCGGGTGCTCGCTCGATTCACACAGCGTCCCCGTGTGCCGCCGAGCTCCGTTCCCTGCGACGTTACGACGCACGGGGATGGAGAACGGCGCCAAATTCAAAAATGTAAACAAACACTATACATACAGTACAATGTAATCTTATAGATTACAGTACTGTATGTAAAAAATACACACCCCCCATGCCCCTAGTGGTCTGCCCAGTGCCCTACATGTCCTTTTATATAATAAAAACTTTTCTTTCTCCCTGCAAACTGTAGATTGCCCATAGCAACCAAAAGTGTCCCTTTATGGCAAAAATTGTTTTAGAGCGGCTAAAAAACAGCGATAATAAATTATAATCACTTGCAGAATTTAGCGATAGCGATTTGTGGGGAAATTCGTCATAAAAAAAAAAAATAATGACAGCAAAAATTCTGCAACTGAGCAAATTTCAGTGATTTTGATTTGATTACATTATTGAATAATTTTTACTATAATTATATTATTATTTGTTATAATTTTTTATAATTATTTATTATATTATAATTTTTAATAAAAAAAATCATACCCGGGATGCCTATTAGACTCTTGTTTAGATAGATTTAAGTAAGTACTTACTAAGAATTGCAGGCCTATAATACATAACACCACATTTCCTTGCAAAACAATTGCAACGCTTTTGGTACAAAATTCCAGACAGAATCATAACGCCAGGGAGGTTAAAACTGTAATTTTGTAACTTTTGGAAATGCCAGTAAAAACTTGGCTGTGCCAGTAAGTTTTGTGTGTTGTGTCAGTAAATTTCAATCTGGTAGGTTGGCAACAATGACCCTAAGCCGATGCCTATGCTTCTGGAGGAGGTCATTGAGATACAGTCATGCCATTACCGTTTTTGACCATGGCAGTAAAGTGGTTAACCCAAATACAAGGCATTGGGAGCTCACGTTTGAAAAAAAAAGCAATACCAAGTGATCATAAGCGGATATTATGTCTGTTTCCTGATGAATCTTGTCTTTGACTAAAGTTTTCTTTTAAGCCTGCAACCTTAGGCAAGGAAGGAATATCAAGAAAAGTAAATTCTATTGGTGCCAGGAGGATAACTGTGTAGTACCTTCTTAGCTGTGCAAGAGAATGGCGTTTTGCTACAGAAGGCAGCACAGCAGCTGGATCTTGTTCGTTCGTCTTCTTCTCGGACATCTGTTTGTCTGGACTCTCTTGTAGCTCACCACACACTTTCTCTACCTGCAAGTCAAAGCATATCATTTTTTTAAATGTGTACAAAAACACTTTACCTTTTTTTTTTTAGATCTATCTATCTTTTTTTTCATATGTATTGTGACGTCAATGCGGTTTATATGACTATATTAAAATATAATTTATTATTTATAAATAAAGATTGTAAAAATATTATAATTTAGTCCCCTGTAGGCCTGTCACTATCAAAAGACTATAAAGATTATCTTTATGTTTTGCCACTGAGCACTAGATGCTCCCCTTAAACCCTTACATTTTATTTTATTTGGCACACTGTTATTATCCCTATGTTTCTCAGTGGTGCCGCTATTAAAACTTTGAATATTCTTTTTTAAGGCAACAGGATTATATATAAAACATTCAGATAATAAATCAGTGACACATTTTTTTATGCCTATTCTTGGTATTCATTTCATGAATACTACTGAAAAAAACTTTGACATATTGAGGAGCACTCGTGTTAAAGTATAAGTTAACAACATTTCATATTCCTGATAGGTGTCTGTTATACCATGTACTTGTATTACAAAGTATCCTGTTCTCTTTGTATTTTTTCCTTTGTTTGAAATACCTGATGATCTTGCCAGTTCCCATGCTTTCCAATTTCCAACTGCCCATGCTAATCATAGAAACACATCCATTCCAGCATGGTCAGTTTTCTGGTTGTGTTGGGTGCACAGCCTGACTGCTTCCAATGGTCAAGTCATTTGCTGACACGCCCCCTACACAGTCAGTGTATTGCTTTTTCTCTGACTCCTGTTAACACGCTACCTCGTAGTCTCCACCCCCACTTCTCCAAGCTGATAACAGGAGGAATATAATCACTTAACTTTCTATTTTAAACTTAATGGGTTACAGTATTTTACAAGGTGAAGGTTCACTTATACCTGTACTTTAAAAAATAATCTGCTCCAGGTGCCATTTACTCTAAGTATGTAACTCATGCCCAAGTGCTATACTTACACTTTACAGTAAAGCCCAATTACAGAAGCCTGAACTGGCAATAAGCTTCATTTACCAAATTGAGCCCACCTGTAAATGGCTGAACTCCCCTTTTTAAAAGAACATTGATAAACACTTTTCAAATTTAAGTTTGAAAAATATGTGGATACTTCAGTATAACGAGGCTCTCACTAGTGTAAGTAAAGAAGCATTTTTCCACTAATTGCCAATGGCAACAGCACTTCTCCATTGACTACCACTTTAAGGAGGCCAATCTTCATGGAGTACCGATTTAAGACATGCTTCTACACTGACTTCCAATGTAAGGAGGCCAATCACCATGGAGTACCGATTTAATACATGCTTCTCCACTGACTAACAATGCAAGGAGGCCAATCTCCATGGAATACCAATTAAAGACATGCTTCTCCACTGTCTTCCAATGTAAGGAGGTCAATCTCCATGGCGTACCAATTTAAGATATGGTTCTCCACTGACTACCAATGTAAGGAGGTCAATCTCCATGGAATACCAATTTAAGACACACTTCTCCACTGACTAACAATGTAAGGAGGCCAATCTCCATGGAATACCAATTTAAGACACACTTCTCCACTGACTAACAATGTAAGGAGGCCAATCTCCATGGAGTACCAATTTAAGACATGCTTCTCCATTGACTACCAATGTAAGGAGGCCAATCTTGACTGATTACCAATGTAAGGACACTTCTCCACTAACTGTCAAATTGAAGGATATTTCTCCACTAACCACCAATGTAAGTGGGCATTTCTGTGGAAACCATAATGTGAAGAGGGGGACTTCTCTGCTCACAGTCAATATAAGGGGATATTTCTCCCCGACCATCAATGTAGCAGGGCAGTACACTTATCACAAATGTAAGGAAGCCTTTCTCCATTTACCACTAATGTAATTAGGTACTGCTGCACTGGTCATTAATGTAATATATAGGGGCAATTCTCAACTTATCACTGCTCATTTGAGGAACACAAATTAAGGATGCACTTTTCCAATGACAACCAAATTAAGGGAGCTCTTCATTACTAAACACCAATGTAAGAAAGACAATTCTTACAATGACCATCTAAACATAAACATTCTTCTGCTTAGAGTTTCTCAACTTGAAGAATATTTCAAGCAAACCGCTCATAAGATAAATATGACAACTGCAATTGCAAATCTTCTTTTGAATAGTTACCTTGATGTCATGCTGACTCATTAGCTTCAGTATTCTAAAGGCCCGTACACCCAATCCGAAAAATTCGTATGACGAGCTGTCTGCCGATTTGCGGATCGTTAGTACGTTGCTTCCAACAGACAATTACGTTTTTTTGCCAGACAAAAGCTGGATATACAGACTATACATTTTTTGTTATATGTGAACTTCACGTCTGATTTTCATTTCATTAGTATGGTTTTCATACGGAAAAAAAAGTAAGAGCAAGACTATGCATGCTCAGAAACAACAGGATACATGCAAAACTATTGAACACATTACGTCACTTTCGACATGAGACTAGCATGCAACAAAAAACGTATGTTGAGTTTTTTTCCCAGAAAATCTAAGGCTGCATACACATAAGGAGACAAGTCCGATGAAAACGGTCCGACGGACCGTTTTGATCGGACACGTCTCCTGGGATGTTTTGGTCTGATGTGTGTACACACGATCAAACCAAAATCCCCGCTGACAGACAGTGCGGTGACGTGGCGGTGACGTTGCTGCCGCGATATCCACAAACCAGGAAGTGAAATGCTTCCACGCATGCGTCGAATCCATTCATGCAGGGGATTTCGGTCCGCTGGTTAGGCGTACTAACCAGCAGACATATCCAACAGACAGTTTTCCAGCAGATAAGTTTTAAAGCATGTTTTAAAACATTTGTCTGCTGGAAACCTGTCTGCTAGGCCATATACACGATCGGATATGTCCGCTGAATCTGGTCTGCGGACCAGTTTCAGCAGATATGTTCGATCGTGTGTATGCGGCCTAAGAGTGTGCACAATTTGCTTTAGTCACAATTTCACAAAAACTGTATACAAACTAGTGGGTAGATGAAGCTTTTTAGTTACATAAAGCCACAGGTTTTCACTGTGCACCATTAAAACCTAGCCAAAGTCCTAACAACTAATACCATCATCAGTTGAGGAGGACATTTGTTCCCTTCACACCTCCTTATTTACCCCTCCCCTGCCACTCTCCATCAGTACTGGAGTCACATTATCCGAGTGAGGGAGAGAAACGAAGGAAAAATAAACACTGGAACACTAGCCATTACCAGCTTGTAAATGTGCGTTTGCATCACCTCTAAGGTTGGGTATCCTAAGCTTGTGGATGTTGCTGTATTAGGTAAACATATAGCTTTTTTACATTTTAGAAAGGGTGCCTCAAGGTTGTGCAGAATTTTAAAGGGCACCTTTAATGAAAAAAAGGCTGAGAAACACTGATCTAATGCCGCATACACATGACCGTTTTTCATGATGAGAAAATGCAATTTTTTAAATTGGTCATTAAAACGATTGTGTATAGGCTCCACAGCATTTTTCTCGACTTGAAAAATGGGCATTAAAAATTTAGAACCTGCTCTATTTTTTCTCGTCGTTTTTCATGTCGTCGTTTTTCTCGTCGTGAAAAACGGTCGTGTGTAGGCTTTAACGACAGGGAAAAAATGTGCATGCTCAGAAGCAAGTTATGAAAAGGGAAACTTACATAATCAGTCCAAAGGGTGGCGCCATTCGAATGGAATTTCCCCTTTATAGTGCCGTTGAACGTGTTGTACATCACCACGCTTTGTTCAAGCATTTTTTTTCATGATCATGTGTATGCAAGGCAAGCTTGACAAGAATCGCGTGGAGAAAAACGTTTTTTTCCATGATATGAAAAACAGTCGTGTGTACGCGGCATAAGTCATTAAAATAAAAATGTCTGCAGATCAGGGCAGGAATAGAAAAGTCAGAAGACTTATCTCCATAAATGTGTTGGATCAGTAAAACAAATAAATACATTTGCATGGTGACAAGGCAATAAGCATTTTCAGGAGATGTCAGCACTGGCAGACACTGTGTTTCTGTTAAGGTCGGTTTACTTTTACTTTTTATGAGTCTCAGTACGATAAACTGAAAAATATATACAATTTGTTAAATAAACTGAGTATTGTAGATACAAGAAGAACTAACTTAGAACTAATCTATTCCGCACCCATTATATATAATACAATAAGACCTTTCCTACTTTCCTACTTTCCTACTTCCTAATGCTATTCTCTTTTGTAAAATAAGCAGTTCTAATGAACAGACCATGAAGTTTGATGGCACAGAATGACCTACGAGCTTTCCAGTACAACAATTAGCTGGTTCCTGGAATGACCATCATTTTTCACAGCCATCCGCGACTCCATTGATGGATTAGTACACAAGATCACATTGTTCTGGGTGAAACTTAGGCATGCAAAAGTGAGCACAAAGCAAGCCACAGCTCACCACTGATGGTACATTGGCTTCTTTTCTTCTTTTTTTATTAGCCAATAGAGATGGTGACAAGACACACATTGAAAACAAATTCTTATATGCATAGCTTCAGCATATGTAAATCATTTCCAGCACAAATACGTTTCAGTGTAGCACACAGTGAAAGTATGCAAGTGTAATTTCTTCAATTACTTGTTTTACTGTTTGTAAAAGTTTAGGTATTTAAAAAGATATTATTGAAAAGGAAACCTATCCCTCTACTGTATATAATATATTTTAGGGCTCATGCACACTGCATCTCTAAGAAGTTTAAAAAGGCTGCTCTAATTTTTTTCTGCCTGGAAACTCCCCTCTATTAGCCAATGTGTCCATGCAAACAACGGCATTTTCATGAGTTTAGAGGCATATGAGCTTACAGGCAGAACCCCCCCACACTAAACCCGCGTTTTTGAGAGGATGTTTTCGAGCAGAAAAAAGCATAAAGAAGCACGGAAAACATGAAAGAGTGTGAAAACACAAAAAAAAATTATCTGAAGGGAGGGAGGGTTTGTGAAAAAGCTTTTAGGCAGAGAAATAAAAGCTCAAATGCTGTTGAGTTGCAGTGTACATACTGTAGGCCCTAGAGCGGTGTCTAGAGTCCACTTTGTGATTTTAACCTACAGGTAAGCTTATACTAAAGATTACCTGTAGATAAAATGAATATCCTATAAACGTGCACCGTTTAGGAGATATTTGCTCTTTTGGCAGCCGGAGACGCCACATGTGCTCTGAAGAAATGGCATACCCATTCCATTCCTTCAGGGTTCTGTGCTGTGATTCATGCCGTGACGTCATCACGGCTCGGCCAAGCTGCTGGAGCCCGCAAACCCAGAAGGAAAACCGGGTGAAGATGAAAGCCCTGTCAGTGGTGGCAGCACACCGCTGAAGGGCTTCTTTCTAGGGTAAGTATTTCATAATGTGCTCTCCCTGGTGTGGAGTGTCATGCTCGCCCCCTCCCTTGGGCTACAAGAGAGTCAGGACGCCCTCTACACTGCAGATAGAGAAAGGAGCTGTGTGTTAGTGGGCATCCTGACTCTCCTGTAGTCCAAGGGAGGGGGCGAGCATGACCCTCCACACAAGAGAGAAAGCCTTGCATTACTGTGTGGAGTTACAGACAGAAGAACAGGAAGTAAAGATTTCTCAGAACAAATAAGGATATTTAAAAGAAAAATCCAAGGATGAGGTAAGTGAAGGAGGACTATAGCAAGCAATTTAGGAAAAAAATTGTACCTTTACAACCCCTTTAAGGTAAATCTTCAACCTAAAAAAAATAAAACCGCTACTCCTCCCCTACCCTCCCCCTCTCAAATATATCTCTCTTTTTATTTGTTATTTTTTTTTTCAATTAATAGGTTTTAGTCAAACTCTCCATTCTTGTCAATTACCTAGAGTTCTCGCTGTGCCATCTGGGATGTGCACGCTAAGTGCCCCAGGAGGCATAGTCCTTAATTCACAAAAGGAGGAGGGGGAATGCCTAATGGCACATTGGGAGACCATCTAGCTGAGCCCGGAAGCTTCCTCCTGATGATGTCACACAAAAACATGGAGGAACGAGACCTTAGTGGTAGTGGCAGAGAAGAGGATCTCAGCATGTGAGACCATCTGTCCCAAAGTTGATAATGAATCGGAAATGAGCCATTGATCCTGATAATGATCTGAAGCAAGATATCAAAACCTACCAAGGGATGGTTTGAAAAAAAAAAAACATAAAGGGCTATGGACTGCCTTAGAGAAAGCACAAATTTAATTCCCATTGAAATTTTGCACAAAGAATTAGATACTCACTGTTCATGCAATGAAACCAACAAACATCGACTTTTCAGGACACACAAATTTGCATTTAGCAATGTTGTTCCTCAGGTCTATAGATTTTTTTTTGGGGGGGGGGGGGTTCAGCCTAGGAGATGCAGAGGAAAAAATGTAGACAGCACACGAAGCACACTGTGGCAAATTGCACCAACAGCGGGTGAAACCTAAATTACATTGCACAGGGCACAGGGGTCAGAAGTGCGTAACACACAGAGTGCAGAGGTCAGGAGTGCCTATCACACGCAACAAGCTGTTGTAGATGACCATTCTGGTAGCTCCCATTGAGAATTGATAGGCTACTCCAATACTGTCCTCTTCAGACCCTGGAATCTTGGCATATAAACATCAACACAACAAAAGGGCACAAAGGCCTAGTGCATTACCAAATATAATTGTATGTGCAGCGCTCACCCCCGAGGGAGCCGCTGGTTGTTGTTGGGATCGGCGTATTAAGTTACCCTGTATTGTGTCTAGGGGTCGTAGCAGTAGCAGTAAGCGAATGTCCAGTGACCAATTAGATTTTCCAAATGCTTTATTCCAGGGCCCAACAGGGCCAACATCAATGGAAGGTAGGATAGGAAAGGTTGATGAAGCAATAGAGAACTTTGCGGTATCAGGCCTGGATATGGATAGAGCAATCCTGCTCTCAGTAGTAGTAGAGAGAGTTCGTCGCCACTCTAGCCAGAGTGGGTGAAGTGCCCTCGGACAGACCCTTTGTCAAAAGTCTGGCAGCCGAGGTGTCACTTATAGAATGCTGAGAGGAACAGGCCGCCGGACAGGCTTGGCTCAGGCCCCAGGACAGGCCTGGCTCAGGCCTCTGCCACAGGCCTGGTACTTCAGTACTTTAGAGAACAGATTGGATTTTGAGCGAATCCTCCCAGTAATGCAATGAAAGGGGTCAAATCCCAGTGACCAGATCCCCGATGGTTCGTTCAAGCCCTCTTGGATAACCTGCCTCGGGGTTCTCCTCAAGCCGATCCCCCACCGAATGGCACACAGCCTGGGATCTTCTCAGTAAGGTTGGGGACCAGGTAAGTCACCGGGGCCCCTTTCAACATCTGGATGAATCTCCATGGAGCAGGTGGGCCATGCGAGGGGGGTCCGTGGATGCGCGCACCCTAAAGGTGAATGCCGCACGTGGAACGTGGACCCGGCGAAGAAGAGAGAGCCCAGACAAATTGGCGCCTGTCACAGATATACCCCTCCCCAGCATGCCCAGCGAGATAAAAACTCCTCCAATTGGCTGCTGGGGAAAAGCGGCTCCGCCAGAACCCTTCTAGCGCCAACTGTCGCCCAGGGGTGGAATAGCACCCCTGGGACGCAGACTGGCCCACAGGACAGTTCCAGAACGACAGCAACCTGTAATTTCAACGAATCATGAATGGGAGCAAAATAACTCTCCCATTCACCCACTAACTTTAGTGTAGTGCCCATACTGAACGTAAGGGGGAGCTACATATGAATGAAAGAAAACCAATTAGTACATACTCACAAAAGTGAAAGGCTAAAACAGAAAGCAGGGGTCAGGAGTGTGTAACGTACATAGTACTGAGGTCAGGGATGCGTAACACACAGTGTGCAGGGATCAGTGGTATAAAACATACAGAGCAGTGTTCAGGAGTGCAGATCTCGCAGAGCTCAAGGGTCAGGTGTGCATAAGGCACAGGGAGCAAGAGTCAGGAGTGTTATGAGTGTGTAACACAAAAGTGCCTCCTTCACTTTGAACTTACAAGCTGCAGGAGTGACTTGGCTCCTGCTTTAGTTCCTTGGACCACTGTCAGCTGTGTTGCACCACAGACGCTCTGGGAGGGATTTGGGCATCCTTATCCTCTTATCTATGCCTCGGTGCCAACCAATACTGAACCAAATGCCTAAAATTGTGGCCTCCAAGAGAAATGTAGTTAAAGGGTTTTTATTTTCATAATAAGCATCCTTTACCTGCAGACATTCCTCTTTTCACTTCCTCATTGTTCGTTTTTGCTCAGAAGTTGCTCTATTTCTTCTCTGTTCACTTCCTGCTTGTCTGATTGTTACTCACCACCGTGAAGGGAGGCTTTACTGCGGTGGTCATTGACGTGCTTGCCCCCTCCGGGAACTACATACGTGCGGCAGGACGCTCTCTACGTGTTAGAGACTTCAAGGAGGTGTGAATTACTGGGCATGCCACAATGCATACTGGGAAATGTAGTTCTTACATTAACGAGCACCGCAAGCCAGGAAGTGAATGAGAGAACAGAAACTAGAACGCCAGAGGTGATATAGATGAAGGAATTTAATAGGTATTTACTTGTTTTTTTTAACAGAATCATTATACTATTCTGTCTGTCTACCTTGCAAAAAAATGTTTTCCTTTACAACTCCTTTAACAGCCCTCATGACATAATCTCAGCATTTCAAGAATATCATACAGCCTTGTAATATTCTCCCCCACCCAAATTTTAGCCTCCCTTCTGGTTGCCTACCTAATCTGCAGGATAAATGAGGTCCATCAAAACCCCCCATGTTGTCTCAGTCCGCCATTGATGCTCTGCCTGCACTCATTAACTCACTGGAAATCCAAAACACTACATCCTCTGTATTTTCAGGTAAAAGTCTGGGGTTTATCCATGATTATATCTCAGACAGGAGGCTCATATCTTGCATTAATCTTTCTTTTTAATGCTCATAGCAGAACATTTTTCATATAAAACAAACTAAAACTTTTTCCAACATGAAATGATAGAGGAAACTACATTTCCCATCAGTCCCAGTGTCCGTGTAAATCCCACCCCCTTAGGTGGTCTCAACCTATAAATAGGACTGTCCTAATGTGTAACTTCCTCTTTCTTTCTGCTCATGGCAGAGATAAGTATATTTTATTATTCCTCACTGAATTATATTTGTTTCTGTTGGAATGATAGCAATGGTGATTTAACCGTTTAAATTGTGCTTTATTATGTTTCTTTTCTAATTCTTTTATTATTTCTATACGGTTTGCTTTGTTTTATTTCTAAAGACTTCACTGTCTGTCACACTATTTCCTATGCTGGTGGTTTTTCGCCGCTAGTCGGCAGTGGTATTTCTACCTCACAGCCTCTTTCGGCTGTGTTTCTTCACTTGACACATGACGCTGTCCCTTCGTTTCCTTCCCCTGTCACAAGCTAGTTTCGCGGGCGGTCGGCATAGAGGGAGTGTCGAAGTGAACACACACTCTCGTTCCCTCAGCGAGCCATCCAATCAGCGGCTCTGGCTTGTAAATCTCGCGAGATTTTCGCTGCGCCTCAGCCTGTACTCACGTCTCCCTCACCGCAACGCTTGTCTGCTGCTGAGCGGTGAGGGGAACGGTCTGTTGTAGGGATACAAAACATTTTTTCTCTCTTGGTCATTTAGATTCTTACTTTAACCCATTCCTATTTCAGAGCGGAGCACTAGAATTATTTAGTGGTCTGCAAGAAATTATTTCTCTTTGTAATATAAATCATACCCTATAATTCGAGATTTTCCTAGCTTGTGACGGAAAATATTGATTATATGAAGACAGGAGGCGAGTATCTTATGCATTAATCTTTCTTTATTAATGCTCACAGCAGAAACAAAACTGATCAGTATTCAAGCTTTTCTAAAAATAACATGAAACAGAAAAGCTGAAACTTGAAAACTAGAAAGAAACTACGTTTCCCAGCAGTCCTTGGGTCTGTGACCCCTCCCTCTGGCCTCTGCATATAAGGACTGCTCCTCCCCTTCCTATTCCTCTTTCTTCATGCGAACTTCCAAACGAATTGAAAATGATTCACCAGTCTCTGGGACCCCCAACTCCGGGGACTTCGGCCGGCCGGCCTTTTCTGAATCCCAGACGTTCCGTTGTACGCGGGGTAACATTCGTCCCAACGGGGACCAACCGACAGCTTCTACGGCCAACCGGGCCTTTGGAAACGAAACCATGTTAGAAGGAACGTGTCTTCGACCTTCCTGAACGCAGTCGAACGTGTTCAGTATCCTGTAAGAGAGTAGAAGGAACCATAATAGGGTAGGGTAGGGAGGGAAGATACTCGCCTCCTGTCTTCATATAATCAATATTTTCCGTCACAAGCTAGGAAAATCTCGAATTATACCTCAGACAGGAGGCTCATATCTTATGCAAGTTCAAAGCTAGCATTTCTTACAGAAAATGAAGACAATATACATCAGATTACCCCAAAGCGGCCATAGACACATGTGTTTCCGGTCTGAAGTAAAAGGAGCGGAAAACGGTCTCCGAGGACCAGTCCGCCGCCAGTAGAAGATCTGACAGAGATCCCCCGGCCGAGACCACCTTAGTAGCCATTGCACTTCTAGTGGAGTGTGCGCCGAATTTAGTGGTATCTATACCCGCCATGTCCATAGTCGACCTGACCCAGCGCGCTAGAGTGGCAGAAGTCACCGGGCGATGAGGTTGAACGTAGGAAACCAATAATTGGGGCGAAGATGGAAAACGAAGTTCGGCGGTACGCGTTTCATAGGCCTGCAGGCACTTGACGACACATAAGCGCGGACGATCCGAAAAGAAAGGATAGAATACCGACTGAATGCCGGTCTTGGTCCTACGCACGACCGAGAACCTAACTCCTAGGGGCGAAAATTGTCGCCTGGAAATATCCAGTGCTCTAACATCTGAAACCCTTTTGACCGAGATAAGACAGAGGAGGATCGTAAGTTTGTACGTGAGATGTTTGAGAGACAAGTCCTCATTGTCATCCCACGTGGATAGCATGTCTAGGACCCTGGATACGTCCCATGTTGATAGGTATTTGGGACGAGGAGGTCGTTTAAACTTGATACCTCTCATTAGTTTGCAAATGAGAGGGTGTCTACCCACCGGCAAGGCATCCACAGGGTGATGGTAAGCCGAAATAGCTGATCGATACACGTTAATGGAGCTGTACGCTCTACCGGTATCGAAAGCCTCCGCCAGGAAGTTCACTATAAGTGCTACAGGGGTATGTATCGGATCAGCCTGTCGTTGACTACACCAACGCACCCAGATTCCCCAGGCTGACCTATACGCCGATCGAGTCCCGGGGGCCCAGGCCAGGGCGAGAAGCTCTCTAGCTGACTGTGAAAGGCCTCCGTCAGCGTCTGGCATCCTGAGACCAGGCAGGCTAGGAGGGTCAGAGAGCCGTCTGAAATTAGCGGGTGTATGTCTTTGGACGGGTGTGAAAGGAGGACTGGAAATGAGGGCAAGACCCTGGGAAGGTCGATGACCATTTCCAACAGAAGAAGAAACCACGGTTGTGTTGGCCACCAGGGCACAATCAACACCACCTTGGCTCCCTGGGTAGCGATCTGCAATAAGGTCCGGCATATCAGCTGGAATGGTGGAAACGCGTAATGCGTCCCCCCCCGTCCAGGATTGGCGGAAAGCATCCACCGCTGTTGCTGTTGGGTCCGGCCTCCAACTGAAGAATTGGGGCAACTGATGGTTGAGTCTGGAGGCGAACAAGTCTATGGACAGTGGTCCCCAGAGATGGATGATACTGATGAAGGTCGAGCGGTCTAGCCGCCACTCGCTGGAATCGGTAATGTATCTGGAGTTCCAGTCCGCCACGATATTGGAGGATCCCGGAATGTACTCCGCCATGGGGACGATATTCCTGGCCAGGCAGAAGTGCCATAAAGCCTTGGCGATATCCGCCAAGATTTTGGACCTGGTGCCCCCCAAACGGTTGACGTATTGTACCGCTGAAATGTTGTCCATGCGTAGCAATACGCAACAGTTTGATCTCTTTGAGAGAAAACTCTGAGCCGCGAAGAGGGCAGCTAGTAGCTCTAGGGCATTGATGTGTAGGAAGGATTCCCTGACTGACCAGATCCCTCCTGTTGAAATCTCTCCGAATCGAGCGCCCCAGCCCCTCCGACTTGCGTCGGATTCTAAGACGACGTCCGGATAGGAATTGAAGATTGTCTTGCCGTTCCAATCGACGGCATGACCGAGCCACCACTTCAGTTCCGTCCTGGCCTCTGCGGAGAGTGGAATCTCGTCTGCATAACGGAGACCTTGTCTCAGGTGAAGGATTTTGAGGCGTTGAAGGGCTCTGTAATGGAGAGGGGCCGGGAAGACGGCCTGTATGGATGCGGCCAGGAGGCCCACTATTCTGGCTAATACCCGTAAAGATAGGGATTGCTTGCGCAGTACTGCTCTGATCTCTTTGCGGATCAGAGCAAGTTTTGCCTTGGGTAAACGCAAGACCGCCTGGTTGGTATCTACCAGGAAACCGAGAAACTCCATGCTCTGGGATGGTGCTAGAATAGACTTCTCCATGTTGATGAGGAAGCCTAGGTCCTGCAGGAGACGTACGGTCCAGCCTACGTGGGTCTGAGCCTGAGATTTTGAGTTCGCAATGATAAGGATATCGTCTAGGTAAATAATCAGACGAACGCCCCTGCTCCGCAACGCGGCTACCACAGGCTTGAGTAATTTGGTGAAGCACCATGGGGCCGATGACAGCCCGAACGGTAGGCATGTAAACTGCCACGTGCGATCCCACCATTTGAATCGGAGTAGGTGTTGTGACTCCGGATGTACGGGGACTGTGAGATATGCATCTTTTAAGTCCACCTTTGCCAGCCAATCCCCCGGGTGGAGGAGGTCTCAGAGGCAATAAATACCCTCCATCTTGAAGTGACGGTATGTGACGTTTTGATTCAGGGCCCGGAGATTTATCACGGGGCGGTAACCTCCCCCCTTCTTTTTGACTATAAAGAGACTGCTTATGAACCCCAGGGAGAGAGGGTCTACCTCGAGCACTGCTTGTTTGGAAATCAGTTCTCCCAACTCGTTGTCTATGAGTGCAATGTTCTGAGCAGTGAAACGAATGGGGGGAGGAATAATGCCCAGTTGAGGGCAGGACAACAGTTCTATCTGGAACCTTGTGACTGTGTTTATCACCCATGCGTCTGCCGTAATCGCAGACCAGGCGTGGATAAAAAACCGTAGTCTTCCCCCTACAGGGGTGGAAAAACTTGGAGTCAGAAGAGGAGTTACCGGAGTATGGACGGGATCTGGGGTCACCTCTGCTCCCACGTCCTCTCCATGGTCAGCCACGTGGTGGAAAGAACGGTGCGGGTTGTGCCACCGTGGTATAGGAGGCAGGAGTCTGAGCGTAATGTTGCTGGGCGGGAGCCCTATTAAATGGTCTGGAGTAACCAGCTCGGCCGGCAGAGCGGCCCCTACCTCTGCCGGCCCTAGCAAAAACCTTTTGGTTGCCTGCCCTTTTGAGGGACGATTGAGCTTTGTCGAGACTATTGAATAGTCCCACGAATTTGTTAATGTCCCTAACAAGGGAGTCCCCAAATAGTAGGCCTTCAGCAGAAGGTCCCGGTTCGGTCTCCGCCAGGTGGGCCAGTTGTGGATCCAGGCGCATGAGGATGGAGCGTCTGCACTCCGTGGAGCATGCTGTGTTGGCGTTACCTAAAAGGCATATGGCCCTCTGGGCCCACCCCCGAAGTTGTTGCACATCAACCTCTTGTGCTGAGGCAGCTGTTTGCTCAGACAAGTTAAGGATTTTTGTCAGTGGGCCCAACATGTCGAGGACCCCGGTCCTGGATGCTCCTGAATGAGCGATCTATCCCCTTCTTGGGGAATTTCCCTGATTTGGCCAGGTACTTAGATAAGACGGGATCAATGTCTGGTGTACATGCCACCTTACTGGGTAGGCAAGGGCGTGGGCATTCCGCCCGCCATTTATTTTGGTTAGCTCTATCCAGCGATCTGCGGGTCCAGAGTTCCACGTATTGGGACACGTGGAGCAGGGGAGCCCAATCTCCCGACCGCGGGTGAGATATGGCATCTGGATGGAAGAGAGGTTCTCCCAGAGCGTCTGTGATTGTATTGCCCTGAATATCAGGTTTGGCGTCGTGTGGGATCGCCATTGACCCAGCACCCATATCATCATTGTCATCGTACTCGGACCCCGAGAATCCGGCTTCTGAGGACTCGTCAGACGAAATATCGTCTGAGTCGAGTACGTAGGAGTCCGGTTTGTTCCGCCTGGCGGATGTACGCCTCATGCATGACTCCCTGAGGCTCAGGGGTTGAAAGGGGTCCGGTGGTGTGCGTGGGGTGGCAATCCGGGTGAGGGAGAGCCTTGTGCACATTGTTTGCTTCCCCTGCCGGGGAGTCCTCGATATGAGCCAAATGCTTCCTCTTTGGGAGGATTTCCCTCTTTTTACTAGAGGTTCTTCAATTACGGTGGGGGCAACCCTGGGGGTTTGTTGTGAACCCGAGGGTAACGCCACGGCTGCCATGGCAGCTTGCACAGACCTGGCTACCAGGTCCTGAATCTGTGCAGCGTTAAGCATGCATGATGGCTCCAGAGGCACTTCAGGTCCCTTCAAGGGGACAGAGCGGTCCTCAGACATTGCCTTCTGGCAGTGCAGTTATAGAATGCTAAGTAACTGGGGGATGATAAATCACCACCTCAGATCCTGACCTATGGAAAGGAGGGGGCCTGCCAGAGAGAGGTGTACTACACCTGTTAGATGTTAAGTATTATTAGTAGCCCAGCAACCGCTCCTATAAACGAACAATGTTCAGTAATAAGTACTAGGTTATAATAATAAGTTATAATAAGGTTACACAGGTTTTGTACAAGTAAAAGTAAAACACCTCACAGATAACTAGCAGCAGTGCAATACTTATCTCTCCTGTGAGCAGAAAGAAAGAGGAATAGGAAGGGGAGGAGCAGTCCTTATATGCAGAGGCCAGAGGGAGGGGTCACAGACCCAAGGACTGCTGGGAAACGTAGTTTCTTTCTAGTTTTCAAGTTTCAGCTTTTCTGTTTCATGTTATTTTTAGAAAAGCTTGAATACTGATCAGTTTTGTTTCTGCTGTGAGCAGTAATAAAGAAAGATTAATGCATAAGATATGAGCCTCCTGTCTGAGGTATAATCCTCTGTTATCATGGCTGAAAAAACAGATATGCCAGTAAATACCTCTTCAGGTTTAACCTCTGAGAACCCGCAACTGTTGTCTGTTGCACAAATACAGGAACTTATCAGCAGTTCCATACAAGCAGCCCTGGCTTCTCATACCAATCCTCCTGTTACCCATACTGAGGTGGTAAAAAATGGCAAAGCCCCTTATAAGCGTAAACATTTGAATGTCTGTCTCGACTCCCCGGCAGGGGAAGTAGAATTTATGCTTGATGCAGGTCCCCATACAACCTGCCGCCCTAGCCATGCTGAAACCGAACGACCCTTGATAATCAAGGAGTTTTCTAAGAAAAAATGTAAATCTGTCCACCGGACTAAACCGGATTCCTTTAATGAGGACTCAGAGGACAATGTTTCAGAAGGATCACTGATCGATGCATCAGAGGACTCTGATCCTGATTTAGAGGAGGCTGGGCAAATGAATAATGACAATGGGGTCACTCCAGATTTATCAGCAGAAACGATTTTAGACTCGCTAGGCGAGCCATTGTTTAATCCTGAGTGTATTTCACACCCCAGATCCGGGGACTGGTCTCCCCTTCCACACGTATCCCAGTATGTGGAACACTGGTTACGGAAAAGTCTGGACAGAACAAATAGAAATAAACTTAAGGCAGAATGTCCCAGACCTGTTATTCCAAACAAGGTGGCTACCACACCTGAGATCGACCCTGTACTACTCAAGTACCTAACTAAATCTGGCAAATACGCCAAGAAGGGCATCGAACGCTCATTTAAGCTGATTCAAGACCGTGTTCTGGATCTTTCAGGCCCCTTAACTAAAATTCTCAATCTCTCGGAGCAAGCAGCTTCCACTGAGGGACCAGTAGATTTAGTGCAACTTCGAGGGTGGGCACAACGTGCCATTTGTCTGTTGGGTTCCGCCAACACGGCCTGCGCCGTAGAACGCCGCAGGTCGATACTAATGAAATTAGACCCACAACTCTCTCATTTGGCAGAGTCAGAACCGGGTCCATCAGCAGAGGGCCTACTTTTCGGGGATGACCTAATGAAAAATATTAATCGGTTTGTTGGCCTGTTTAACAGCTTAGACAAAGCCCAAACCTCTTTGAAGAGATCAAACTTGGGGTCCAAGGTTTTTGGCAGGACCGGCAGAGGGAGAGGCCGATCTGCCGGTCGAAACAACTATTACAGGGCCTATCCTAGAACAACCGTTCAACCTTATTCACCCATGCAGCAACAATACTCAGTACCGGTGGCACAACCTGCACCATTTTTTCCCCCCAGAGGACGTCCATGGAGAGGACGCGGAAGTAGAGGCTTCCCTAGGTCACGACCATCCACTGGTAAGTCTACCAATGAATTATGTTTCTCATGTACCGATAGGAGGCAGACTGAGACATTTTATCCACGTCTGGCATACGATTACAGCAGATGTTTGGATACTAACGGCAGTAACAGGTTATCAAATAGATTTCACCTCTCTCCCAATCATGTCGATCCAACCGCACATGATCCGGTTTTCAGATCAAGACGTACATCTCATAGACAAGGAAGTACAAGATCTGGTGTCAAAATTAGCTGTAATAGAAGTAGATCCTCTTTCCCCCGGGTTTGTCAGCAATCTGTTTTTAGTAAAGAAGAAAGACGGGGGCTATCGCCCGATTATAAACTTAAAAGAACTGAATCAATACGTGACTTATCGTCACTTCAAGATGGAGGGGACTCATTTGTTGAGAGATCTACTCTCCCAAGGAGACTGGCTGGTCAAAATAGACCTGAAGGATGCTTACCTGACGATTCCAATACATCATTCTTCCCAGAAATTTCTAAGGTTTCAATGGAGAGATCATATGTGGCAATTTACCTGCCTGCCCTTCGGCCTTTCTTCGGCCCCATGGTGCTTCACCAAAATAATGAAGCCAGTAGTAGCCGCTTTACGGTGCCGAGGTGTACGTCTCATCATATACTTAGACGACCTCTTGATCATGGCTCATTCAAAAGCACAAGCCGAATTACACAAGGTTTGGTCGGTGTCACTATTGGAGAACTTGGGTTTCCTCATCAACCACAAGAAATCCGTATTGACTCCAACTCAGGAGTTGGAATTCTTGGGTTTCACAGTAGACACCAGACAAGCGGTTCTACGCTTACCCCAAGCCAAACTGTCGCTGATTCGGAAAGAAATCAGAACAGTTTTGCGCAAGGGTCAGATATCACTGAGGACCCTGGCACGCATAGTTGGCCTACTGTCATCCTCCATCCAGGCAATTTTCCCAGCTCCCCTACATTACCGAGCATTACAACGCCTCATAGCCCTGCACTTGAGACAAGGTCTCCGTTATTCAGACAAAGTCTTCCTCTGTTCGGAATCAGAAGGGGAATTGCGATGGTGGCTCCATCATGCCATAGAATGGAACGGCAAGACAATTTTCAATTCTCGCCCAGATATCATCCTAGAATCCGATGCGAGCCGTCGAGGCTGGGGGGCTCGTTGTGGACAAGCCTCCACAGGAGGGATGTGGTCCGTAGAGGAACTATCCCTTCATATCAATGCGCTAGAACTCTTGGCAGCATTCTTTGCCGTCAAGAGTTTCCTCTCTCAGAAGTCCAATTGTTGCGTTCTTTTACGCATGGACAACGTGGCGGCGGTACAATACATCAACCGCCTAGGAGGTACCAAATCCAAAATGCTAGCGGACATCGCATCCGATTTCTGGGATTTCTGTCTTTTCCGAGACATTCTTCCGGTGGCGGAATACATTCCCGGAGTGTCCAATTATGTGGCAGATTGGAATTCCCGTTTCCTGTCAGATGCCACCGACTGGACTTTGGACAGGTCAGTTTTCCTGTCGATACAGGAGCTCTGGGGTCCGTTTCACACGGACCTTTTCGCTTCAAGACTGAATCGGCAACTTCCCCACTTTTACAGTTGGAGGCCAGATCCCGAAGCAGCAGCAGTGGACGCATTTCTCCAGTTGTGGCCAGAGGGGATACATTATGCGTTTCCCCCCTTCACACTGATCACCAGACTTCTTCTACACATAAAGAATCAACATGCGACGGTGGCGTTGATCACCCCCTGGTGGCCGACACAACCGTGGTTTCCACTGATCCTGGGCATGTCAATCGACTATCCCAGACTGCTCCCCCACTCAACTCATCTATTGACGAACCCGACCAAGGGTCTACATCCGTTACTACTGGAAGACAGACTGCCACTTCTTGCTTGGTTGGTTTCGGGATGCCAGAACCAGATTCAGACTTTTCACAGTCAGCTAGAGACCTCCTCACCTTGGCCTGGGCCCCAGGGACTAGATCGGCATATCGATCCGCCTGGGGGATATGGGTCCGTTGGTGTGATCTACGACAGGTTGATCCCATTCATGCCCCTGTCTCCTCAGTAATAAATTTCCTGGCAGAATCTTACGATCTGGGAAAGTCATACAGTTCCCTCAACGTGTATAGGTCGGCCATCTCGGCATACCATTGTCCGGTGGATGCTGTACCTATAGGCAAACATCCTCTTGTGTGTCGCTTATTACGCGGCGTTAAATACAAACGCCCACCCCGCCCACGATACCAATCGACGTGGGACGTATCCAAAGTTCTACTATTGTTTTCCTCCTGGGAAGACAATGACCAATTAACCCTGAAGAACTTGTCTCTCAAACTCACTACTCTACTATGTTTGATTTCTGTTAAACGAATCTCTGATGTAAGAGCTTTGGATATCTCTAGGCGACAATTTTCGCCTGACGGGGTCAAATTTTCTATAGTACGCAGGACAAAAACCAATTTACGCTCGGTTTTTTATCCTTTCTTTCAAGCACACCCACGCCTCTGTGTGGTCCGTTGTCTACAGACATACGAATCCTTTACTTCGACCCTACGCTCTCCAGATTTTCCTCAACTGTTAATCTCGTACGTGTAACCACACCGTCCGGTGTCTTCAGCCACCTTAGCCAGATGGGTAAGAGCAGTGATGGAGATGTCGGGTATAGATATATCTCTCTTTGGCGCACACTCGACCAGAGGTGCGATGGCCACCAAGGTTGTTATGTCAGGGGGCTCATTATCAGATCTGCTATCAGCTGCCGATTGGTCTTCAGAATCGGTTTTTCGCCAATTTTATTTCAGACCGGAAGACCATGTTTCCTTATCGGTCCTTCCTTCATAAGACTGTTTATCAAATATTAGGCAAGCATGATCAAATTAGACTGTATTACAAGATATGCTTACTTGTAACATGATGTATTTCTGTATGTGTAGCTTTGAACTTGCAAGATATGAGCCTCCTGTCTGAGATATAATTCGAGATTTTCCTAGTGAGTGACGGAAAATATTGATTATATGAAGACAGGAGGCGATTATCTTCCCTCCCTACCCACCCTATTACGGTGTTTTTTATTCTCTCTTTTCAGGGTTCTGAATTTCTCTCCAGGTTCATGTGGTCGCTTGATGAGGTGATTCCGGGGTCCCCGTTGGGACGAAATCCTGGCTATAATCTCCCGGTTGGAGTTCTTTCCTAACATCATGGTGTCTCCAATTTCTTCCTAGACTGTCGTCGACGTCGTTTGGCCGGCTGGCCGAGGAGTCATGACGCGGTGTTTTCTTGAGTTATTCTGTTTGGACATTCGCCTCCAGAAAGAGGAAGTTACACATTAGGACAGTCCTATTTATAGGTTAAGACCACCTAAGGGGGTGGGATTTACACGGACACTGGGACTGATGGGAAATGTAGTTTCCTCTATCATTTCATGTTGGAGAAAGTTTTAGTTTGTTTTATATGAAAAATGTTCTGCTATGAGCATTAAAAAGAAAGATTAATGCAAGATAATCGCCTCCTGTCTTCATATAATCAATATTTTCCGTCACTCACTAGGAAAATCTCGAATTATAATGCTAACTCACCATGCACAGACACCCTTTCTTAGAGAAACACACATCATAATGAACAATAAAAAACAAAAAAAAAAAAACGCACCCAATGTTATAGTTATCACTTATTAGTGTTGATCTAAAGATCTATGCCAAATTAATCCAAACTGACACGCCATTCCTAATTTATACAGAACATGTATGGTATGAGGCACAGGATAGCACCATATGGGCCATTACCTTTCGGTTTAGTGGGACGGAAGCAAAACCAAGGGATTTTACTTGATTAAACTATGGCCATCTATTCCCTAACTGCAGCAGTCCACATTATTGGATCTAAATTCAATCCAATACACATTTTTAATTGGACATGTCAAGCCTGCCCACCCTTGCCCTATATCCCAGAACAATCTGGGCTATTAAAGGTATATTAATAGGCAAACAACACCAAAAAATGGGCCTCTATATGGATCTACAGTATATCCTCTACGTCTCAAACCCCTGACATCTGTCTCCCCAAAGGCGACAGACAACAACTTTCAGACAACTTCCCCTTTAAATGGGCTTTAAAGTGATCAAGAACCTGGGAGTGCAGATCCCAGCAGACCTCACCCACCTTTATGAGCTTAACAACCCAAACTGGGACCATGCTCCACATATGATGGTCCTGTTCACTGACTGGTCTTGCATCAAATACATATGACACAATTACAGGCTCCAAATGTCTAAAACATCCAAATCTCCCATGTCCTGGGAGGACAAAGCTTTTCCTCCATAAATACAGTATAGTGAGAGAGTGTTGTGCACAGGACACAGGACAGCGTTGAATTTCTGTCAGGATTAGCAGGTTTTCCTTTCGCATTTATTAAACAGATATTGTTAAACAAAACACTTTTAATGGTATATTTAATAGATATAGAAGTTCATTGTTAGGACTTCTTTACACTTTTATTTTTTTTGCAAAATCTATATTTATTAAAAAAAAAGGCAAATACAAGAGAAAAAGAAGACAAAGAAAAGAAAAGAAAAGAAAAGAAAAATACAATTGTGGGTAAGCCCATTAGCACCTCTTTAGACCCAAAACAACCAACCTTGACAGTATAATCCCACCATAGTGTCGCCCACCGGCACCGGTGCCTGCGAAGAGGGGCCAAACTAGCCTCCATGAAACTTCCACCCGCACCGCCGTCCAGCGCACGACACTTCATGGCGCACAGGAAGCCCACAACTATGCAGGCCTTCATCTGTCACGGTCCCTACCGTGCCAAGCAGACGGCGAGGCGTGGTCGCGCTCCAAGTGGCTCTGGGTGGGATTGAACCCAGGACCTCGCCGTTGCTGCTTCAATACCTTACCTCTGAGCCACTCCTCAGTTTGGGTTTCTGCTTGCTTTCCAGCTAAGGTGGTGCTGAATGTGCTGATCACCTTTAGTTGGATCTCATTGCAATCTGCACCTGACTATCCTGGTCCAGCTGAGGCAGGTTACCCAGACTATCCTAGTCCAGCTGAGGCAGGTTACCCAATTAACCAGGGTATAAAGCCCTGCCTCACTCTGAGAGCCTTGTCAGTTCATTGTTATCTGATCATCCTGCCTGTGCTCTGATCATCTTGTCTGCGCCAATGGTTCCTGTGGTTATCTCTAGCTACAAGACTGACCCCGCTTTCTGACCTTTTGGCTTATGTACCCTGGAATGCTGCTGTCTCCTGCCCTTTGACCCCGGCCTGTACTTTCGGATTCTCCCTGCCTTCTCCAGCCCTTGACCCACGGCTTGTGCCTCGTCTGCTCAGCTACAGGACTGACCCCGGCTTCTGACCCCACTCTAAATTCTGTAATCCTGGACCCGGCTATACTTGACTATCCTTGGCTAATCCCTATCCGGCCCCCGTGCACGAACTGACAGTCCAGGTAGTGTCTTACCTCATTACCGTGGGCTATGGGGACCTGTAAGGGTGAGCTTACAAGTCTGCAAAATGGACTCCACTCAAGGTAAGCCCTCACATCATCCCATTCGCTAAATATTACAAATATAGGTCTAGGTAAAGCAAATGAAAAATAATAACAGTATCCCAAACCATGTCATCACAAGGCTACAGACATATAAAAAGAACCCATAGTGGGAAAAGAGTAGAAGAAAGAATAGTAAGAGAATAGTGATGAGAAAAAGAGAGGGGGAAAAAAAAGGGGGGGGGAGTCGGAGCATATCTGTTAATTAGGTAGAGTAACGCAAGTCTGCAACGAGCGGGCCGTGTCCAGGCCCAAGCCACCTCTGTCCCTGGGTATCAGGGTCTCCCCCTTACTCGGGATATCAAGGACGGTTCAGCTAATTCCAATATAGCCTAATCTAGGCTTGAGGATACCTCCCCAAGGACTTCTTTATACTTAGTTTTAACTGTATGTAATTCCTAACAATGAGCTTCTTATATTAGCTCTGGGGTTGAGCCGAATATCTAGTCTACACTAAATGCAGAGTATATATATATATATATATATATATATATATATATATATATATATATATATATATTATATACACCGCCTGCACGCCACTAACTAACCTGCCTGCCTAATCTAGCTCAATCTAGCTCTATCCACACGCACTATACACATCCGTTATGTAAGCAGCCTTATATAGTGTGGGACGTGGTCCTCCTGAGCCATGAGCCCACTGTGGGGCGTGGTCCTCCTGAGCCCACTGTGTATATATATATATATATATTTATATACAGTGGGGATGAAAAGTTTGGGCACCCCAGGTAAAAAAAATTATTAATGTGCATAACGAAGCCAAGGAAAGATGGAAAAATCTCCAAAAGGCATCAAATTACAGATTAGACATTCTTATAATATGTCAAAAAAAGTTTATTTCCATAATTTACACTTTCAAAATTACAGAAAACAACAAAATGGCGTCTGCAAAAGTTTTGGCATCCTGCAGAGTTAATATCATGTACTACCGCCTTTAACAAGTATCACAGCTTGTAAACGCTTTTTGTAGCCAGTCAAGAGCCTTTTAATTCTTGTTTGAGGGATCTTTGCCCATTCTTCCTTACAAAAGTCTTCCAGTTCTTTGAGGTCTATTTTAAGGTCTATCCATAGATTTTCAATTCTACTGAGGTCAGGAGATTGTGAAGGCCATGGCAAAACCTTTAGTTTACGCCTCTTGATGTAATCCCCCGTGGATTTTGAGTTGTGTTTAGGATCATTATCCATTTGTAGAAGCCATCCTCTCTTTAACTTCAGCTTTTTCACAGATGGCATCAAGTAACCATCCAAAATGTGCTGAAATTGTATTGAATCCATTTTTCCTTCTACTCGTGAAATGTTTCCTGTGCCACTGGCTGCAATACAACCCCAAAGCATGATTGATCCACCCCCATGCTTAACAGTTGGACAGATGTTCTTTTCATTAAATCCTGTGCCCTTTCTTCTCCAAACGTACCTTTGCTCATTCCAGCCAAAAAGTTATATTTTAACCTCATCAGTCCACAGAACTTGTTTCCAAAATGCATCAGGCTTGTCTATATGTTCATTTGCAAAGTTCAAACGCTGATTTTTGTGGTGAGGACGTAGAAGAGGTTTTCTTCTGATGACTCTTCCACGAAGACCATATTTGTACAAGTATCTCTTTATAGTAGAATAGTGTACCACAACTCCAGTGTCTGCCAGATCTTTCTGGAGGGATTGTGCAGTCAAACGTGGGTTTTGAATTGCTTTTCTAACAATCCTGCGAGCTGTTCTGTCTGATATTTTTCTTGGTCTTCCAGATCTTGCTTTAACTTCCACTGTTCCTGATGACTGCCATTTCTTAATTACATTCCGAACAGAGGATATTGACATCTGAAAACACTTTGCTATCTTCTTATAGCATTCTCCAGCTTTGTGAGCGTCAACTATTTTCAGTTTCAGTTTTCTAGACAACTGCTTAGAAGAACCCATGTTGCTGATTGTTGGGGCAAGGTCTGAAGAGTCTGGGCATTTTTAACCTTTGAGATTGACATCACCTGGTCTTCCCAGACAATGATTGAGAACAATCCATGACACTGGCAGGGCTCAGCTTTGCAAAGGGGCAGTGCATGCTATAAATTCTGCAGGGTGCCCAAACTTTTGCAGACGCCGTTTTTTGTTTTCTGTCATTTTTAAAGTGTAAATGATGGAAATAAAATCTAACTTTTTTTGACATATTATAAGAATGTCTAGTCTGTAATTTGATGCCTTTTGGAGATGTTTCCATCTTTCCTTGGCTTATGCACATTAAAGCAGAGCTCGACCCGAAATTACACATAATCTCAAAAATAATGCTGATGATAAACAATGCTTAAACCGATATTTTCAATTAAAAAAGATTTGCATTACCAGATAAACTAGATGGTCTTTCGGTCTGCAGCCCTCAGGTTTCTGTCAGGTTTTTCGCACAGTGTCTTCTGGGAGCTTGTGTCCTAGCTCCCTTGTTATTGAATTCTGCCCTGTTAGAGTAAACATTGCGCGATTTTGTGGAGCAGGAAGTGACGCGTGATGTAAACAAAGGCAGGAGGGCGGGCTTTACAAAAATCTCCATTACAGGACAGATACTGCGACGCTGACGCCGCTGCTCGCGAGTGCGCATGCGCGAGATCAATCGGTGGCTGCTGGGATTACAGCATCACCGCATCCAGGAAGTCTCTGCTGGTGGGATTCATAATGCCCACAGTGAAGATGGCAACGGCTGACGAGAGATAATATAAGTTAATATTACAGACAACATCAGATATGGACGGACCTTGAACATGAGAAACGTGAGTTTATGTAAGCCTTGACAATAACTGTTTAACTACCCCCCTGTCAGGGACGTTCTGTCCGCGCTCGTAGACGTGCACCTATGCGCATGCGCGAACCTCAGACCTCATTTGCACCTATGCGCGTGCATGAGTCACGGCCTTTGCGCGCGTCTCTGCGCAGGCGCGCGCATTAGACGCACACCTGGCGCCCCCACAGCCTATAAAGGACTGCTGCGAATGCTGCCCCTTGCGGTTTTATTTGCATCTGTCTCCTGAGCTCCTATTCTGATTAATGTCTTCTTTTCCTGTGTATGACCCGGCTTCCTGACCTCGCTTCCTTCTCCAGTCCCGACCTTGGCTTGTTGACCCTGCTCTGCTCTCCGTTGTTTACCCGTTGCCAAGACCCAGCCTGGACTTTGACTACTCTCCTGCCTGCTGTTTTGCTACTGCCTCATGTGTATGACCCGGCCTGTCTGACCCTGCTGACCTGCATCCACGGCTCTGCCAGACCTGCATCCACGGCTCTGCCAGACCTGCATCCACGGCTCTGCCAGACCTGCATCCAAGGCTCTGCCAGACCTGCATCCACAGCTCTGCCAGACCTGCATCCACGGCTCTGCCTGACCTGCATCCACGGCTCTGCCTGACCTGCATCATCTGCCTCCATCCAGCGGTTCCCGTCTCACCAGCAGCAACAGGCACATTTACCTCACCGTGCTCTTACCACCACTGTCCCCATTCCAGTGGTCTCCGAGCCGGGGTCGTACGGGAGGTCTCCCTCCATGCACCAGGCTCACACTCAGGTACGTAACCCCCCCCCCCCCCCAAAAAAAAAACGTTTTGGAATGGGAGATCCGCTTTAATACAAATTTTAATCTGGGGTGCCCAAACTTCCGATCCCCACTGTATATATATATATATATATATATATTCTTGCTCCTCTGTTTTTGCCATATCAACGCCTGACAGATTGCAGAATGGCTTATCAAATGCAAATATAATTTCTGGTGGCTCTGGGATATGTGCCATAAAGGTGTGACACATTGACAATCTGTAGATAAAGTCACAATACAATGCAACATTTTCAAATGAGACATATGTTGTTACTAAATTAAATCTTTGAGAGCTCCACATTCTTATTCCAGCTGCTATCAGAGAGGCAGGAAGCTTATTGATTCCAAGCAGGTCTGCAGTGAATCGATGTTTCCAGGGTAAACCATTTGTTGCCAACAAAAACCTTCAACTAAAAATACTCATTTTCCTAGAAGTCAGACTACTGCAATATCGTGACTGAAAGGATTATTATAATTATTATTTTAAATCTGTTTAACAGGACTTGGCACTGAAACTAAAGCCTTTTATATGCTAAATGTATTTAATAGAAGATGAATGATTTTGGTTTAGAAACATATGGGAGAACTAGACTTGAACTCTTGTCCTATCTTAGAGTAGTGTCTGAAAGAGGTAGAACTGTGATTGAAGGGGGAGTTAAACACAAACCCTTACTTGTAGTATAAGTAAGCAAAACAGCACTGAATTTGAAAGATGAAAAGGCATAAAAAAAGAATAAAAATGCACTTAGCCATAACAGCAACCAGAGTTCTAGAATTAATCTTCTATCATTAGCTGAAAAATAATGCACAGAACATGACTGGCTGCTCTTACTATTTTTCTTGGTTGAAAGTCAAGACCAGTAAGACAGTTAAAGACAGTTAAAGTGATATTAAACACACATTGTTTAATTTACATTGTCCCTTCTATTTCTGTATGTGGATGATGGCACTGTCATTTAGTTAATAAGAAAAATAATCTAAGTACCTTTTTCCTAATCTATATACAGCTGAGCTGTCACATCTTTCCCAGCCTGTCTGCAGTGAAATCTAAGCAGGAGGAGCATCTAGTCCTCTGCATCTGGTTGCAGGTTTAAAATAAAAAAAACAGCCCTGTAATACAGAATAAATTAAATAATTATGTAGCACCCTCTAGCTAAGTATGCTAGCTTTAGTTGTAGTGTAGGTAAATTGTTAGATTGGCTGAGAGCCATGCTGAGTTGAATCTGGGTCAGGGTGAATGATTCAGAGAGGCTGGATGACTCAGCAGGCAGCACCTCTGCTACCTCTCCCTACTTGCTAGAACCTTGCAGAATATTCCAGAAGAATGGGGGGGGGTGGGTTAGGAGGAGCTGCCTGGAGTATTGATGAGGGCCCCAGCCAATCCCTGGCCAAATGGGCTGGCAGGGGAAGAACACCTCTTAAATACTCTGGGTTGGGCCAACAGTGGCAGTGGAGATCGGGTGGAAGCTGGAGATGGAGTGCTGAGGAGGCTGTCATGGTCCTTAACGGTTACCCCCTAGTCTGGGGGGGTGACCTTGAGCCTGGGGCACAGGTGCTGGAGGGATTATTTTACAACACACAGAGGAGTCCTGTCCAGAGGCATGAGAACAAAAGTGAGGACAGCAGGAGCCAGCAAGCATGTTCAGGAGTTATCCAGGAAAAGTCAGCTGGGTGGGTTGGTGAGGGTGCAGTCTGGGAGGACTGTGGGATGTAGCCAGGAGGGCTAATGAATCAGGCTGCTGCAGTCAGGTGTGCTGGGAGCAGTGACCAAAGTAGGAAGGGCAGTAAAAGTGCTAGTGGTGTCACCCCATCATTCAAGTATAGGGGCTTGTGGTCCCTGCCTGTAAAGGGCTATTGCTACAAACTCTTACTTAGGGGAACACCACTAAGGATCTGCAAGCAAGCTTGTGCAGGAGTCAGAGGAGGAGTGTATATGGACTGTATATAGTTAAACTGTCCCTAAATAGTTCTTTGCTAATATGTTAAGTGGGTATCCCATAAACATCCCCATTCAATTTATTTAGGACAGGTTTGTTAAAATGTGCATTAACATACAATTTAACACTCATGCCTCGATAACCTCAACCCTTTGTTAAGTCAGCCACATCTAGTGAGCACATCTAATTTACAACTGAATTATGGTAAATATAATATCCCAGCCCCTGCTTAAAGGGAATCTTCACATCACTATAATGCCACACGCTTCGAAATAATAAAAAAAAAAAAACAGAACAGTACTTTTTTTTGTATTTACCTTTAGTGATGAGCGGAATACGCCATATTCGATTTCGCGATATTTCGCGAATATTTCGAAGAATATTCGCGAATATTCGTTAATATCGAATATTCGTGATATTTTATAAAAAAAAAAATTGCGAATTTTCGCCAATAAGGGGAAAAGAGAGAGCTAGGAAATATTTTATAGGATTTTTCAGCAAAGAAAAATTTAATGTAAGCAGCATTTTTACGCTATGTGAATGGGACCATGTAACAAATATAAAATATGTGTTTTCCAAGCAATTATGTGCATACACTGGATTCCAGCAGGAGGAATCAGCAGATTATTGGGACTGCGATCATAGTTGTATGCAAACACCAGTGGCTGCTCAACCCCTACAGATCAATGACAGGTTGAGAAGAGTCATCGCTATTCAAATGTATCCACACTTTAAGTGGCCACCACTGTTCCTACATACCTGTCACCTCCAGCTCCAAGAATCTTCCTTTTTTTCTGTTGGAAGGCAGTGTAGATAGCATATAATCACCATGTGGAGGAGGCCTAAGCATCAGCTCATAAAGACACCTGATGCACAAAGAAACAGAGGCTCATGTTTTAAGTACCATTGCTTTTACCTGATCAAGAAGTTCCTAATAATTCATGGACAGTAAACCGTGAAAGGATGACAGAGGCAATGCAGCTCCATTTGGTTTTACATGTTTTGAGCTCCCGATCTCCATGCTATCTGCATAGCTCCCAACTGTCCCTGATTTCGAGGGACTGTCCCTGTTTGGAGCAATGTCCATCATTCCTCCTCATTCGTCTCTCATTTTGGTCTGATTTATATAGATATATATAAAATGCACTTTTTATCTATCAAAAAGTGTTTCCCAGTGCTAAACCTTTCATCCAAATTCTAAATTGCTGCATTTGTAAATTCCCAAAGCCAAAATAAAGGAATAGTAGTGGTAAATAAAGCACTTCTGGGTTTAACCACTTAACACCCGCCGCACGACTATGTACGTCCACAGAATGGCACGTACAGGCAGATGGGCGTATATATACGTCCCTGCCTTCTAGCGGGTCGGGGGTCCGATCGGGACCCCCTCCGCTGCGTGCGGCTTACCTTCGGGAGCGATCCGTGCTGAGGGGGCGGCTGCTCGATTCTGTCCACCCCCTCCTGATCGCTCCCAGCCAATCCTGTGAGCCTCTGCTGTGTCACTTCCTCTGCCTGTAAAATGTAAACACTGGCAGAGGAAGTGATGCAGCTCTCCTCTCGGCGGTATTTTCAAACCGCCGTGAGGAGAGAAGACTCACAGTAAGTCGCACCAACACTACACTGACACCAGTACACATAGGCACATTTAACCCCTTGCGATCACCCCCCACCCCCTGTTACACTGTCACCGATTGCAGTGATCATATATTTACTGATCACTGCATTTAGTGTCAGTGTGACAGTTACTGTGACAGGCAGTTAGTGTTAGGACCAGGGTAGTCCCGTACCCCCCTAATAAAGTTTTAACCCCTTGATCACCGCCCTAGTTAACCCTTTCACCCCCTATTACCAGCGTCACTAAGCGATCATTTTTCTGATCGCTGTATTAGTGTCGCTGTTGCCGCTAGGTAGCTAATTTTTTTTATAACAAAAAGTAAAAAATATTGATTTTTTTCAAAAATGTCTCTCTATTTTTGGTTATAGTGCAAAAAATAAAAATCGCAGAGGCAATCAAATACCATCAAAAGAAAGCTCTATTTGTGGGAAGAAAAGGACGCAAATTTTGTTTGGGAGCCACGTCGCACGACCGCCCAATTGTCTGTTAAAGCAACGTAGTGCTGAATTGTAAAAACGCCTCTGGGCATTTAGCAGCATATTGGTCCGGAGCTTAAGTGGTTAAGCAATCTTCTTTTTTTTTTTTTACAATTCTCCTTTAAGGGGGCGGGACAAGGGGTGCGTCCTATGCCTGCATGCTTACTAAAAAGTTGGGAGGTATATATCTGCACCGGGGCTACCAGCACAAGCTGAGTAAAGTATGCTACAGAATAGGGCCCTATAGAGTTCATTGGGCTATCTCCTGGCCAAGAGACTGAGGAATAGAAGAACCATAGAAGCCTATAAGACTGTAGTGTGCATGCACAACCAGAAGAGGGAGATTTTAATCCCTGGATGTAAACAGAAATAAGAAGCCCTTGCTGTCAGGTACTATACATCTACAGGGAGTGCAGAATTATTAGGCAAGTTGTATTTTTGAGGATTAATTTTATTATTGAACAACAACCATGTTCTCAATGAACCCAAAAAACTCATTAATATCAAAGCTGAATATTTTTGGAAGTAGTTTTTAGTTTGTTTTTAGTTTTAGCTATTTTAGGGGGATATCTGTGTGTGCTGGTGACTATTACTGTGCATAATTATTAGGCAACTTAACAAAAAACAAATATATACCCATTTCAATTATTTATTTTTACCAGTGAAACCAATATAACATCTCAACATTCACAAATATACATTTCTGACATTCAAAAACAAAACAAAAACAAATCAGTGACCGATATAGCCACCTTTCTTTGCAAGGACACTCAAAAGCCTGCCATCCATGGATTCTGTCAGTGTTTTGATCCGTTCACCATCAACATTGCGTGCAGCAGCAACCACAGCCTCCCAGACACTGTTCAGAGAGGTGTGTACTGTTTTCCCTCCTTGTAAATCTCACATTTAATGATGGACCACAGGTTCTCAATGGGGTTCAGATCAGGTGAACAAGGAGGCCATGTCATTAGTTTTTCTTCTTTTATACCCTTTCTTGCCAGCCTCGCTGTGGAGTACTTGGACGCGTGTGATGGAGCATTGTCCTGCATGAAAATCATGTTTTTCTTGAAGGATGCAGACTTCTTCCTGTACCACTGCTTGAAGAAGGTGTCTTCCAGAAACTGGCAGTAGGACTGGGAGTTAAGCTTGAGTCCATCCTCAACTCGAAAAAGGCCCCACAAGCTCATCTTTGATGATACCAGCCCAAACCAGTACTCCACCTCCACCTTGCTGGCGTCTGAGTCGGACTGGAGCTCTATGCCCTTTACCAATCCAGCCACGGGCCCATCCATCTGGCCCATCAAGACTCAATCTCATTTCATCAGTCCATAAAACCTTAGAAAAATCAGTCTTGAGATATTTCTTGGCCCAGTCTTGACGTTTCAGCTTGTGTGTCGTGTTCAGTGGTGGTCGTCTTTCAGCCTTTCTTACCTTGGCCATGTCTCTGAGTATTGCACACCTTGTGCTTTTGGGCACTCCAGTGATGTTGCAGCTCTGAAATATGGCCAAACTGGTGGCAAATGGCATCTTGGCAGCTGCACGCTTGACTTTTCTCAGTTCATGGGCAGTTATTTTGCGCCTTGGTTTTTCCACACGCTTCTTGCGACCCTGTTGACTATTTTGAATGAAACGCTTGATTGTTCGATGATCACGCTTCAGAAGCTTTGCAATTTTAAGAGTGCTGCATCCCTCTGCAAGATATCTCAATATTTTTGACTTTTCTGAGCCTGTCAAGTCCTTCTTTTGACCCATTTTGCCAAAGGAAAGGAAGTTGCCCAATAATTATGCACACCTGATATAGGGTGTTGATGTCATTAGACCACACCCCTTCTCATTACAGAGATGCACATCACCTAATATGCTTAATTGGTAGTAGGCTTTCGAGCCTATACAGCTTGGAGTAAGACAACATGCATAAAGAGGATGATGTGGTCAAAATACTCATTTGCCTAATAATTCTGCACTCCCTGTATGGAGGAGGAGGGCATCATTATTTATGTCAAGGTAAATGGGCAAAAACAATAAGTACACTTTAAAACTGAAATTGACCTGTACTAGGGTTGGGCGAGAGAAGTGTAAAAGCAGACAGAACATCAAGTACATAAGGAATTCCTTGTGACAATGCATCTTCTTTTCTCCCCAGGAGGCCTGAATCATCTTTGTTTAGGCGTCATCTAGTTCCTGCATAGAGGACATTTTACCATAAATCCTGGGGCTTGAGCAGTATCCACTATTTACTGGACGAATTTACTAAACAAGAAGACATTATCATACAACCAATTTTGTCAAAATTCACTTCAATAATCCTATCATGTGAAAAGCCAATTCCTACTTACTTTGAATACCCAATCATGAGAAGATAAAATACGTACACAGGAATTTGCTTTTCACAGATAATTGAAGTGGCTATTTATACAGTTTATTATGTGTAGAATCTCAACTGCTTTAGTAAATACGCCTCATTGTGTCACATAGACCTTTTTTTATTGCTGATTCTTTTCACCTTGTGACCTGCAGAAATTCTCCACACTGGTGGCTGGGAGATCAAGAAAATCTATTACAAAGGATACCGCGCTATTAGTCTAGGGCAAGGATCTCCAAACTACGGCCCTCCAGCTGTTTCGGAACTACATTTCCCATGAGGCATTGTAAAACTCTGACATTCACAGACACGACTAAGCATTATGGGAATTGTAGTTCCTGAACAACTGGAGGGCCATAGTTTGGAGACCCCTGACCAAAGCTGCCAGCATTACAATTGACAAACCATAGTGCAAAAATAAATATAGTACAAGTGCTGCGCTATTTGAAAGTGATTCAATATAAGTGAACCATATAGATCAAAATATGCATAATCAAAAAACGATCCATTAATGAGTATTTACTATTTAGTACATTCTCTATATTTACTATTTAGTACATCTATATATATACAACTCAATGTGTGTGTGTGTGTGTATGTATGTATGTTCCAGCATCACGTCCAAACGGCTAAAGATATTAACATGAAACTTGGCACACATGTTACTTATATGTCAGCAACAAACATAGGATAGGTGGTTTAACCCTTACCCCACCCCCATTTGCCATGGTCGGGGTTTTTCTTTAAAGTCCCATTCAACTCTATGGGAAAGGGTTTTTTCTTTAACCACTTAAGGACCCCCGCACGCACATATACGGCCACAGAATGGCACGTACAGGCACAAGGGCGTAAATTTACGTCCCCGCATAAGTGCGGTTCGGGGGTCCCATCGGGACCCCCTCCGCGGCGTGCGGGGGTCCCCCTGGCTCCGGGAGCGATCCGGGATCTGGGGGCGGATGTCGGCGAATACCCGCCCCCCCGCGATCGCTCCCAGCCAATGGGAGCGCGCTCCCAACCTGTCACTTCCTCCTCCTGTGTTTACACAGGAAGGAGGAAATGATGTATTCTCTCATCGCAGCGCTGTTTCCCAGCGCTGCTGATGAGAGAAGACATCACAAGTAAGTGTGCACCAACACAACACTGACACACACTCACATAGGCATATTAACCCCTTGTGATCGCCCCCCCCACCCCCCTGTCACAGTGTCACTGAATGCAGTGATCTAATCACTGCATTTAGTGTCAGTGTGACAGGCAGTGTAAAAAACAGTTAGTGTTAGGTTCAGGATAGCCCCCCCCCCCCCTCTAATAAAGTTTTTAACCCCCTGATCACCGCCCTAGTTAACCCTTTCACTCCTTATTGCCAGCGTCACTAAGCGATCATTTTTCTGATCGCTGTATTAGTGTCGCTGTTCCCGCTAGGTAAGCTATTTTTTTTTATTGCGATTTTTTTTTTTACTAAAAGACATGTGGCTAAATAAATTTTGGCCTAAATGTTTGACTAAAATTTAGTTTATTTGATTTTTTTTTTAACAAAAAGTAAAAAATAGTGTTTTTTTTTTCAAAAAATGTCGCTCTATTTTTGTATATAGCGCAAAAAAATAAAAATCGCAGAGGTGATCAAATACCACCAAAAGAAAGCTCTATTTGTGGGAAGAAAAGGACGCAAATTTTGTTTGGGAGCCACGTCGCACGACCCGCGCAATTGTCTGTTAAAGCGCCGCAGTGCCGAATCGTAAAAACACCTTGGGTCATTTACCAGCGTATTGGTCCGGGTCTTAAGTGGTTAAAGTCCCATTCAACTCTATGGGAAATACATGTTACTTCATAACTTCCAAACAGCGTTTTTTGTTTGTCAGCAAAACAACATAGGATAGGTGGTTTAACCCTTACCCACCCCCATTTGCCATGGTCAGGGTTTTTCTTTAAAGTCCCATTCAACTCTATGGGAAAGGGTTTTTCTTTAAAGTCCCATTCAACTCTATGGGAAATATATATTTTCCACCCCAAAAGGTTAAGATAGGAAGACTGGGCAATGCCGGGTATTCAGCTAGTTCTCTATAAAGTGCAAAATACATATAGAAATGGAAAATGGTATATGACTGTGAAAGTCCAAATAAAGACATGTAGCACGCAATGGCCTGGATAGGACTCGACTCAACGCGCTTCGTCTATTTAGACATCATCTGGGATAAGGGTCCAAACTGGTCATTGCATATATATAAAGAATTTATCCAATAAAAACTCATAAAACAAATACCCAGATAATACGTTGCTGTTATCTATCCACACCGGTGTGCGCCTCAAGCCTTGTTCTTATGAGGGGAGCTGCGCATGTGTCCCCTGGATAATGACTCTTAAAAGTGACCAGCCACACCTCTCCTCGAAGACAGCCTTAGGCTTGTGTCTCAAACCTCAAACCACAGGCAATTCTTGTAATTGCTTAACAACATATAAACTTTCGTAGGGGGATAACTAACTATAAGGAGAATTTTGGAATACAAGAATACTCGTACATAACTAAAATTAATGTATAAAAATACTACATTAACTCTGCACCACATCACTCATTAAAGATACAGTACCTACTTAATTAGTTTATACAAATACTAAACAAAGCTCAAAATACAATATCATATGGCCTAGGACATCTATAAAAACTTCAATATGTTCATCTGACAGTGAAATTAGTATCGCTATGGATGATATATATAGACTATTTAGTCAATATAAAGCAAAATCTGGTTCCCTACAAAAAGATATTTAAATGAACATAAATGTAATTAAAGAAGAATTATCCATAAATACAATTCTAGACAATATATTCTCCATGTGAATCACTAAATTTTAACTAAAAAACATACAACCTCTATCCCTGAAAAAGGAATGTTATGCAGATATGAGTGTCTCGTATGCATACTAAACCGTATCTCCGCCATAAAGTTGTGTATCAAGGAGAATCATGCTGCATTAATAAAGGTGGAGATGTTCCACTTCACAGTCATTCCATATGGGAAGTAGGAGCTAAACTCGTAGATCCAAAACGTTTCTCATCTTGAAACCCCCTTATATTAGAACTGCCTCTTCATTGGGGCACATATTTATCTATGATAGAAAAAAAGTGTGCCCTTAGGGTCCCTATTTTGATGCCGTAAAAAATAATGTTTAGAAGCACTATGGACGGTCAGGCCTTTTTTAATGTTTGCAATGTGTTTGTTTGCTACCCTAGCCTGTCTATATGCTAACCTAGCCTGTCCATTTACTACCCTAGCCTGTCTATATACTACCCTAGCCTGTTCACATACTACCCTAGCCTGTCCATATATTACCCTAGCCTGTCTATATACTACCCTGTCCATATACTACACTAGCTTGTCCATATACTACCCTAACCTGTCTATATACTACCAAAGGCTGTCCATTTAGCACCCTAGCCTGTCCATATACTGTACTAACCTAGTCTGTCTATATACTACCCTAGCCTGTCTATATACTACCATAGCTTGTCTATTTACTACCCTAGCCTATCCATATGTAGCGCTACCCCCGAAGGAGCTGCTGGTTAAATACTGGGATTGGCACACCAAGTTACCCTGGTGATGTCTAGGGGTGAAATACCAGTGGCGGAGAAATGAGCGAATGTCCAGACAGTCAATAAAGTTTCCTTCAAACCTGCAAACATAAGAACATTCAAAATATACATCCTGATGTCTATTAATTTTCTTACATTTGTACAACCTCCAGAGTTAGGATTGAAACTGCACGCTCGCATTCGAACGCAAAATCTCCTTCTCTCCCGAGGAGTGACTATGGCATACAAGTGCTATGGGAGAAATACTGGATGGATTCGGCCCGCGTACTTGTCGCGCGGGCCACATGGTCGCTCTCATTCTTGGTCCCGTCCGACGGGCTTACCTGCAATGAGCAGGAAGACGAGGCAACCCATAGCAAGGCCTTTTTGGACGGGACGATGATCGTAGTATCTCCCGGAGTTTCCGATCCCATGATCTATTTGGAGAAAGGGACTTCCGGCCATGGGGTCTCTGCCTCTGAGGCAACGGCTCCAGATGACCGATCCCCCGGTAATCCCTCGGGAGCCAGGCCACGAGCATCGTGGTGAACAGAGGGGCCCGGCACCGAAGGCACCGGGCAAAGGGTAGGAGGCGGACGGCCAACTCCTCACATCTGGGGTAGGTGAGGCCCAACATCTCCGGATACCCGTATCCGCCACGGGCATTCCAAATCTTGCCGACACGGAGGATGACCCCCGGGGCGGTAATGGGGCACCTCAATTCGGTAGGGACAGCAAAAGTCTCCATTGTAGCAGCACACAATCCGTCTTCTACTTAGGAAATGGTGGTTCTGCTTTCTGGTGCGCAGATGGGCGTCACTCAATGCACGTCTCACGCAGGGGAGGGTGGCTTCTCACACCTGGAAGAACTTGTCCGGACACGTACGCCCCAGCTCGACGATATAAGGTTAACTCCCTCTCTGCCGGACAGTTCAATACACACACTGGACACTCTTCGCTCTTTTAACAAATAGACACTCCTTTCTGGTTGCGAGAGGTAACGGCCAAATCCGGACTACGAGCCCCCACGTGTAGCGCTACCCCCGAAGGAGCCGCTGGTTAAATACTGGGATTGGCACACCAAGTTACCCTGGTGATGTCTAGGGGTGAAATACCAGTGGCGGAGCAATGAGCGAATGTCCAGACAGTCAATAAAGTTTCCTTCAAATCCTTTTTATTTTGCAGCCAACAAGGCAAACATCATCTTCAGTTTAAGGAAAGGAAAGTTGATGAAGGAAGGATAAGAAAACCTTGTGGTATCAGGCTTGGATGTGAACAGGGCAGGCCTGCCCTTGACAATAGCAATAGTTGAACTCGTCGTCACTCCCGAGTGGAGTGTGTAAAGTACCCGCGGGCAGGTTCCCACACTAACCTGGCAGCCGAGGTGTCACTTCGGATCGCTTGGAGGAACAGGTCTCTCTATCTCAGACCTGGCTCTAAGGCCCTTGTAACCAGCCAATTTCTTCAGTAAGTTGGATGGGTGAACGGAGCGAATTTCCTTTAGCATAAGTCACCGGGTGACAGCAAAATTTACCTGTCAGCATCCCGGTCACCAGATCCCTGATTGGTTCATTCAAGCCCTGTTGGACAACCTGCCTCCGGGTTCTCCTCAAGCCGATCCCCCAATCGTACGGCACCCAGCCTGGGATCTCCTCAAAAGAACTGGGAACCCAGTAGAGTACTGGGGTCCCCTTTGTCCTCCAGTTGAGGTCCAGCATAGCCTGTGGAATTGGCCAGGTGGGCCACGCTGGCGGGGTCGATGGATGTGCTCACCCTGAAGGTGGATGTCGCACCTGGAACCCCGTAGAACTGCCTTGAGTGCATGACACCTGTCACAGATATATCCCTCCCCAGCATGCCCCGCGAGGGAAAACTCCTCCAATTGGCTGCTGGGGAAAGCTTGCTCTGTCAGAACCCCCTCTGCCGTCAACTGCTGACCAGGGATGACGACACATCCCTCGAGTGCATACTGGCCCAGAGGACACTTCTGAAATAACAGGGGTCACCATCTTAACAATTGTGTGAATGGGAGCAAGGTAACTCTCCCATTCTTGCTAAATTTAGATTAGTGCCCGCACTGAAAGTAAGGGGGCGCTACACATATACTACCATAGCCTGTCCATATACTACCCTAGACTGTCCATATACTACCCTAGAGTGTCCATATACTACCCTATCCTGTTTATATACTACCCTAACCTATCTATATACTACCCCAGCCTGTCCATATACCTGTGGACCCCGGCTGGCATGAGGAAGTGGGCCGGTGACACTGCTATCTGTCTTTAGGTCAGGGCTAAGAGGCGTATGTGCAGGCCTGTGGACCATGGCTGAAGAGATAGATAGAAAGGAGCTGCAAAAATCAAAAGGCAAAATGGGTGGAGTGAGGGGCAGAGCCAGGGGGCGGCAAAATGAGGTTTCTAGTGTGTCAAAATCATTGCACCAGCCCCGATCATTACTATATTATGTAATCTTTAATAATAGATACTTTTAAACCTTCTATGCAGTGTGTGAAGTCAAATATCCTGATCTCTATACAACATCATAGTTCCGGGACAGTGACTCAGAAAGTATTGATGCCAGAGGATCAGGTTGACAGACAGGCAACTAGCATTTTAAGCAAGATGTCAGCAATAGCAATGTTATTTCACCTTTGACTACAAAATGAAAAGCCATGTCAAGGTCGTGTGAATAAACAGGTAGAGAAAACTACAGAGTGTATTAGCTTGCAAAAATGAACTTGGGTTTTGATAAAATGTACAGTTGTATTACAGCTCAGTTTTTTCAGATTGTAACTAACAAGACTGACAGTCAGCTGGCTTCTCCTCATTCAGACCTTCCCTAGCCTGTTGCTCATTGACTTTACCACCCTTCTGTTGACGTAATTAACACACTGCTAATCTTGGAGACATGTACAGTATGTCCCACAGACAAGCATGATCAATCTCAAGGATGCTGTCCAACATGTATGATCTATATAAACGTAATGCTACAATCTCTTGTTGCTTATAAAAATCAGATACGTGTCCATATCATCATGTTCAGGGCTGATGAAGGCCGGTATCCCCCTCAGACGCCAGGAAACCAGTAGGGAAAATAATTACGTAGTTCAGAACGGAGGCCAGCAGATGTTTCAAGGTTTGGGAAATGAGTCAAGCATTGGCACCAACAGCCCGGTTCAGCCTTCAGAGAAGCTTTAACGGTTGCTGAGGTCAGCTCAACTCTTCAGTGGACTATGGGAAATGTATTTGCTGTAACAGACAGAGTGTGACGAGTACCACAGAGGCATTTCTCAACAGAGAATGACTTTCTATAAAAGAAAATATTATAGCAGCTTTGTACTCTTGTTTCCGAAACAGGCAACACTTTCTAACAAAAGTGAAAGGCTGTTACTACACAGAATTACTAATGAGTAGGACTAAGCAAATATAATAAAAATGGCACTGATGATTAAGAAACAAAAGACATCCTTCAGTGCCCTCAAAGCATCAATGAGCCATTCCTCTGGTTATACATATTGTATTTACATCATAGTCATACATAAACACTGTGGCCCGGATTCACATACATCGGCGCATATATATGCAAATGATGTGCCGAGTGCTAGGCAAGTACTTAAAACAAAAGGTGCATGCGCCGTTCCGTGGACGTATCCCAGTGCGCATGCTCACAATCACGTCGAAACAACTGCCTAAGATACATCGAATCACTGCCTACGTCGTGAATGTAACCTACGCCCAGCCCTATTCGTGTACAACGTAAACTACGTAAAATTCGACGGCATTCGATCCCTGGCCCATACCTTTGCATGAGTTCCGCCTCCTATATGGGGAATAACTTTACGCCGGACGTACGACTTACGCAAACCACGTAAATTATGCGCCGGGCGCAAGTATGTTTGTGAATCGCCGTATTTGACTCATCGAAAATCAATGGGAGCACCACATGTACCCAGCGTAAATATGCGCCCACTATACGCCGGTGTAGGAAAGTTACAAGCCTATTTTTCGACGTATCTTGCTTTGTGGGTCGGCACATAGATACGACAGCGCACAATTGTACTTACGTCGGCGTATCTGGAGATACGTTGGCGTAACTGCTTTGTGAATCCGGGCCTGTGCATTTAAAACTGAATGCCAGAAAAAAATCAAAAAGCTACCATTTAATCTAGTTATCAGTATTAGTTAAATGTATTTTTAAATACTGCTAGCATCTGTCCCTAAATTAGCCCTCATAATTTGTTTCACACCAGGATTACATTTTGCTGTGAGCCAAGTAAGGCTTTACTGCAATCCACAATGCTTTCAATCTAAAACTGGGAGCCCACTTGCAGGAAGCTAGAGAACTCAAGTGATATAATCTGCCTCTTTGTTGCCCAATCAGCAGAATCAAGGCAGGGAGGTCATAAAACTGTTCTTAAAGTAATAAAGTAAAAAGTGAAGTCACCTACCTTGCCATGCAGTGTGGTAGGGTGTGTAAATCACAAGAGTGAACAGAACAGCACGTTTTCCACAGGCTAAACAGTCCACACATGGATATGCCACCAATGAAAGGCAAAGTAAGGGGATAAGGGGACCCAGACAACATCATATATCTGAAATTTGTTTAAATCTTTCTGTATGCTATCCAAAATGGCAAAAATGTTATGGAGCCACAATTAAATTATAATTGCACCTTTAATATGCATTTGAATCAATTCTTGTCTCTATGGACTTCATCTTTATAGAGCTGTATTTTAACCTGTGATGGGCTAAACCAAGTTACCCTAACAGGTTTTCCATGTTTTGGGAATTTCTCTTAGCTAAAATAGCTGTCCAAAATACCAAGCCATTGACTCTGATGAAGCACCTGTGCAAGATAAAGAAAAACCTGGAAACATGGCCTGTTGGGGGAACTTGAGGACTGAGGCTGAGAACCACTGGGCTAAACAATTACAATGCACACAGGGAAAATTAAAAGCTTTGGCTTACCATCTTAGAGAGAAGAGAGCCCTGTGACTCTGCATGTTGAATGGACTGATCAACGACATCCCTGATCCCTAAAAGGGATTGCTCCAGGTCATTTGACCCTGTAATCTGATTAGCAAGGTGATCCACTAAGCTGATGAATCCTCTCCAAGGGTCATCCAGACTTGCCAGGCTGGCCAAACATCCTCTCATTACATTGAGACAGTAGCCAACACATGGTCGGATGAGAGTCAGCCCTTGACAATGGGGACAATACTGCATTTTCACCAGTGCGTGGGTGCACTCCCGTGTCAAGCCTGCATGCTCAGTACTGTTAATGACTTGCTCTGCCATGTTCAATGCCTGCTTTATCATTCTGCTTGTCCACAGTGATTTGGACAGCCTTGTAGTCATCTCATTAGAATAGTTTCCAAATGGGTTAATGTCTTGACGTGTCAAGCGCAGGCAGTCCAAGTACTCATCTGACAGTGATGCTATCCTTGGGTTTAAAAGGTGGTTGTAAACCACAGGGAAAAGCGCATCTAAAAACCGGGAGAATGCATCCTCCAGTGGCATGTCTGCTCCCATAATATTCAGGGACAGGTCAGTAAACAGCTCCTTCACTGTCTCTTGTACATCCTGGGCCATGGAGCGATACTTGCTGTGAAACAAGGAAAGTGTGTTGTTGGTAGCCAAGTCAATCAAATAAGTAAATGTCTCTGAAATGAGAAAGTAGAAAACAGTAATTATGCACCAGAACCAATTAAGACCACATAGTATATACTAAAGAAACAGGGGTGCAATCAGCGCAAAAATATAAACTATTGGTAAAATATGACTAATGTGAAAATAAATGAAAAACCATAAAGATTAATTTCACCAGTAATGCTGGCTGAACACTAAACAGGATAATCACAAAAATCCAAAAGTGACAAAGATACAAAAGAAAACAGTGCAGCGCAAAACCAATAAGAACATATTCAATTGAACATGTATTATGTGAAATAAAGTGAATATATTAATGTGATAAAGTCCAAAAATATCCAAGGATAAATAAAATAAAATAAATCCGGATAATTAAATCTTCACCAGGCGACGATGACAAAACCAAATTTAAAGTGATCCCTCCACCAGTAAGGATGGGTACTCTCACCTTCACACATAGACCACTGTCTTACCAGATGGTCAAACAGGCAGATATCTCAGCTCTCCTCATAGATCAGCATTGTCAAACGGACCCGAACATGAAAAGGAATCACAAACTAAGTGCTCTCCGCTTGGACTCAGACAATTTATTAAAAAGTATTAAAAGTACAGGCTACTCACATTTAGCCACTGTAAAAACATCAGTAAAGAATGCAGGAACAAAATTGATTTCAAAGGACGGCAGCGAGCGGCGTGTATTCAGGCTCCTATCCCCTGTACATGTTACGTTTTACAATTTCCTCAGCAGGGCGGAGCTGACGTCCTTTGAAATCAAGTTTTGTTCCTGCATTCTTTACTGCCGTTTTTACAGTGGCTAAATGTGAGTAGCCTGTACTTTTAATAAGTTTTAATAAATTGTTCAAGCGGAGAGCACTTAGTTTGTGATTCATTTTCATGTTCGGGTCCGTTTGACAACGCTGACCTATGAGGATCTGTATTGCTAACCTGCTTCCTGGTCTCCCAAGCTGAGATATCTGCCTGTTTGACCTGACCATCTGGTAAGACAGTGGTCTATGTGTGAAGGTGAGAGTACCCATCCTTACTGGTGGAGGGATCACTTTAAGTTTGGTTTTGTCATCGTCACCTGGTGAAGATTTAATTATCCGTATTTTTCTTTTGTACCTTTGTCACATAGTATATACTGTTTAATTTGAAAGCTATATTTATTTCTATTTAATATGTGTTCCAGAATATACTGTAATAAACAGAGACCCATGTGTTTTTGATAGCTTTTCCTTTATGTTGAGTAAAAATGTTTATTGACAGATAAGCCCTTATATAATATTGTAGGTTCCTCTCTGGGTTTTCGCTTAGAAGCTTGTCATTTATATGCTTTTTTCCTATTTTTGATATGGAACTGAACTTCTCTGTCTATTTGATTAGTCTCTACTGTATGTTAGTGCTGTCTTGCCCTTCTCAACCCGTGTTCAATCTTTCAGCAATCACTTGGGTATCAGCTCCCTTTCTTTACTTCAGATAATTGCTTGAGTACTTTGTTAATTAGGTCTGGCATCCTGAACTCCTTTTTTTTTTTTTTGGGGGGGGGGGGAATTTAAAATATATCTCTAGATTTTGGATTGATTGGGGTTAGTACATTTTTCTTACTGACCATGCCCCTCTTTGTCCTGCTGACCATTATCACCGGGAAAGAAAGAAGAAATACAAAATTTTAAAGCTATTCCCAGAACAAGAAGTAAGAAGACCATTTTAAAAGGGAAATTATTTTTGAGGACAACTGCCGTCTAGGAAGGAAATTCAGCTCAATATGGATGATGTCCTTTAATGTCCTGCTGTATCTCTTGGACAGGAAGTGAAAGAAAATGTCCCCAATGTTACAGTGACAGCATAAAAAAACCTGACAGGGCTTGTTTTCAAATATTATAATTTTTTATTAGTTTTTCTCAGAAAGTTTTTCAAACTACCAATCATATGCCTAATTTCTTTTGAAAAAAATCGATATATTACAAACCACATGTATCATTTAGGCATAAAAAAAAACATAAATATTAGACATGTGCACACTAAAATATTTTACTTCGGAATTTCGTTTTCGTCCGAAAAATTAATTAATTTAGTTACTCCCGAAATTTGTTTTTATTTATTTTGTTTCCTTAAAAAAAGACATTAGTCCGAAACTCTGAATTAGTTAAGGTCAAATCTGTCATTGAAGGCTTATGGTGTCTGTCGAATGTTCTAAGAAGATTTGACTGAGCAGCTAAACTGTACGATGCCGCAATCGTACATTTCAAGCCAAATGTTCCACCTACAAGCTATAGAAGAATTCTAATGCTGAATAAATTATTATTACTAGTCAACCAACATTCAAATTCTTCTATAGCCTATGGGCTGAGCATTTGACCAGAAATGTACGATTGCGGCGTCGTACAGTTTAGCTGCTTGTCGAATCTTCTAAGAACTTTTTACCGACGCCATAAGACTTCAATAACAGATTCAACGTTTGTATGTTTTTTGCTGCCTCTGCGAATCTTCGTCGTTCATGTGGAATGGTCTACCCCAACACTGTCTCTATAATGTTGAATCTTTTCTCTCTATGTAGAATAATCTTGGACTAATAGAGTTAAGGTTAGGCACATTCAACCGCAGGTTCGATATACACACAGATTGCTATTGTCAGCATCATGTTGAATCTC